>JAJOOO010005597.1:0-56627 GCA_029582685.1 Solanum piurae | reverse complement strand
GGGTTTTTTTTATAAATATGATTGTGAATTGAGTATTAGAAGATAGAACTAACAAATAATTAGAAGTTAGAAGTTATAAAGTTAGTAGTTAGATTAGTTGCATTTTTCAACTTTGAAATTCTTGAATTTAGTATGTTTGACGGTTGAAGTTAGAAAAACATTGAATTGTATATGAAAAGTTAGATTACTTTGAAGTTAGAAAAATATGGATAGTATATGAAAGTTGAAATTAGATTAGTTGAATTTTCCAACTAAGAAGTTCTTGAATTTAGTAAGTTTGAAAGTTGAAGTTAGAAAAATTGGGGATTTTTAATATGATTGTAAATTAAGTATTAGAAGTTAGAACTATCAAATAATTAGAAGCTAGAAGTTAGAGATTAGTTGAATTTTTCAATTTGCCATTGTATTTGTGCTTATATGTATTATATTGTTGTTGAAAATTGGGTTACTTGAATTATATTCTTGAACTTAGAAATTCTTGAACTTGGAAATTTTTGAACTTAGAAATTCTAGAAATTAGATATGAACTTGATTATTTGTAGGATTTTAAAACTTTAATTAGGTTGTGAACTTTAAAATCTTAAATTATTGTAAGATTTTAGAACTTTAGGTTGTAAACTTTAGAAATCTTGAATTATTGTAGGATTTCAGAATTGTAAACGTTAACAATATTGAATTATTGTAGGATTTTAGAACTTTAGGTTGTGAATTTTAGAAATCTTGAATTATTGTAGGATTTTAGAACTTAAAGTTGTGAACTTTAGAGAACTTAAATTTTTGTAGGATTTTAGAACTTTATAAGATTGGGAACGTTAGAAATCTTGGATTATTGTAGGATTTTAAAACTTTAAGTTGTGAACTTTAGAGAACTTGAATTTTTGTAGGATTTTAGAACTTTTGGTTGTGAAACGTTAGAAATCTTGAATTATTGTAGAATTTTAGAACTTTAAGTTATGAATTTTAGAAAACTTGAATATTTGTAGGATTTTAGAACTTTAAGTTGTGAACTTTAGAGAACTTGAATTATTGTGGGATTTTAGAACTTTAGGCTGTGAACTTTAGAAATCTAGAATTATTTTAGAAATTTAGAACTTTAGGTTGTGAACTTTAGAAATCTTGAATTATTGTGGGATTTTAGAACTTTAAGTTGTGAACTTTAGAAATCTTGAATTATTGTAGGATTTTAAACTTTAGGTTGTGAACTTTAGAAATTTTGATAAAATATAGTCTTTATAAACTATTTGTAATTTTGAAATGAATTTTGAAAGTCTTTAAATTGTGATTTAGATATTTTTGAATGTTAATTTAAGTTTGCTGTTTTATATTTTGTGTAGCTTCTTTATAATGTTTTGTGTTTGATTGGGGCTGAATTGAATTATTTTTGCAGGTGGGCATAAAAAATTGCAGAAAAAGCGACGGATAGGGTGGTTTTGTCAGTCGCTTTTCTAAATTTTATTTTTTTAAAAACCCAGAAAAGCGACGGACACCCTCCTTAAGTCCGTCTCTTTTGTTTTTTAAAACCCAAAAAAGCGACGGACGGGGTCCTTTAGTTCGTCGCTTTTCTGGATTTTTCAAATTTTTTATTTCCAAAAAACTGACGGACGGCGTCTCATTGTCCGTCGCTTTTCAAGATTCTCAAAAAAAATTAAAAATTAATTAAAGAGACGGACTTCGTCTCTTTTTTGAATTTTTTTAAAAAAAAAGCGACGGACAGCGTCGCATTCTTCAAAATAAAAACAAAAGCGACGCAGTTCGTCGCTTTTGGAAAAGCGTCGAGCCAGAAAGCGACGAGATTGACTGCTTCGCTTTTGGCCAAAAAAATGACGTAGTCCATCACTTTTTTCCGTCTCTTTTTTGACAGTTTTTTAGTAGTGAAAGGTCTTAAACAAATAATAAGCATTACAAAATTTAATCTATCTCATTCATGTTTTTTTTTTCTAAAAAAATCATTGTCAAAGCTGCTAATATTATGAAAAAATAATAATTTATGATGTGTTTAATAGAGAAAGGGCCGGGATTGTTTAGAGAGAAACATGACAAATTACTATTGTTGTTTTTGCTGGTCATGTGATAATGAAATCATTATTTGTCGTTAGTTATGCGTTTTAATTTAAATTTGTGATTTTGTTTATTGAAAATTTATAGGATATGAAAGAACAAAAAATTGTGATTATATTTATATCGATAAATTTTATTTGAAGTGTTTGCAGCTTCTAAGGTTTGTAATTTATCAATACAAAATTTATTTGGTAAAAGAATGATGTCATTTTAAAGAAAAAAAATAACTTCATATTTTTTAAATAAAAAAAAGAAGTTAAAACTTTTTCATACTACTTTGTACATGAAATCTGCTACCTATGCGACCATTTTTTTCCTCACTGATTTTACCTATCTTTTTAATGATTTTTCTTGCAATAAAAAATAAATGTTATAGGATTATCTTTCTTATATTCCTTATCCATTCAACGTAGAAATTCATTTGAAAATACAAGAATTATATAGTACTAATAAAAAATTATATAGTGATATGATTTTTAAAAAATACCATATAATAGATATATGATTTTTTTAATGTGTTAAATGAACATTCTCTCATCTAAATATTACAATATCATTTTTTGATAAATTAAATTTTAAAATTATCAATAAATCAATATTTATTAAGAGTTTATCAACTAACCGCACAATGCGCGGGTACGTATACTAGTTTATATATAATAGAAGAGGTAAAAAGTCCTACATGTCAGCACCACAAAAACATAATTTATAAATTATTTAAATTAATTTAAATTCTAAATATCAAAATTGCAAACACTAAAAACAAATTTGAAAAAATACTGCCAATCTAATTTTACTATTACTTCAACTTTGAACCATTTTTTGAAATTCAAATTTTAATACTAGTTAAATATGTGTGTGATTCTTTTTTCTGTGGAAAGTTATTATATTTTTAATCTGATAAATTGAAATACAAATTAAAAATAAAAGGAAAGTTTTTAATTGCTAAATAATAATAAAAACAACAATAACAACAATAATAATAATAATATTAATAATAATAATAATAACAATAATAATAATAATAATAATAATAATAATAATGTATCTATATATAATAGGAGAGGTGAAACCGCATACGTGTCAGCGCCACAAGAAATAGAATTTTCTAAAAACTAAATATTACAAATTTTATTTGCAAAAAAAAAAAAAGTTAGTAATTTTAAAATTAGTGGGGTCATTCCTAAAATATAGGTAACTGTTAAAATATTGTTATGAAACTATATAAAATAATGAGAAGAATAAAGTAGGGAGAAGAGAGAACACTTCTTATTCTTCTTGAGGATATTCAGAGATTTACAGATTTACTTTACAATGAAGGAAAACTCCTTTATTTATAGGGGAAACCTAACTTGGTCCCCAAGTAGATTTCCTAATCATACCCTAAAGGGCTCCACAAAATAGACATTCACTATAATACAAATGTGTTTATAACACTCCCCCTTGAATGTCGGTAGATTATCTGCATCGTTAAAACCTTACTAGATAAAACCCAGTGGGAAAAAATCTAGTGAAAGAAAAAAAGTACACATATCTAATAATACGCATTACGTATGCCTCATTAAAAACCTTACAAAGAAAACCCAATGGGACAAAACTTTGTGAGGAAAAAAGAGTACATCACGTATTAACTCCCTCTAATGAGAACATCAATCCAGACACTTGAATTTTCATTTTCCAAGCTTGTGCACCATCTTCTTGAAAGTTGTAGTTGGTAGAGACTTGGTGAATAAATCAACTATAGTATGACTTGAACAAACCTGTTGCATGCTGATATCACCATTCTTGGGAGCTCATGAGTGTAGAAAAACTTTGACGAAATATGCTTCCTTTTATCTCCTTTTATGAATCTTCCCTTCAGGATCAAATATTTCTGCAAGTTCCTTACTTCAACTTCTTTAAGCAAATAATCTATTGCCTTTTAAAAACTCTTCAAGAGATTCAATTCTAGTCATCAACTTGCATAACAATACTTGTATATGCTTTATGCATTTTGAATCTATTTAATCTTTATGAGGATTATAAACAAGTTTTCCAAAAACTTGTATATGCTTTAAATTTTGAACCCATCAGATATTTTCATATCAATTTTGTCAAGTGACAACATCCAATATTAAATGTATTGTAACACCCCGTAACTAGAAAGAAGTAAAAAAATAGAAATAGTCATTTTTGGAAAGAATATAAAAATCTGGAAAATTTGTAAAGTATGTTAAGTTGGGCTTTTGGTCAACTTCAAATAATCAGAACTCCTAGCTCAGGATGAGTTAGGTGTGTTTCCAGATATCATAGGAAAGATCTTGGAATAATCTTTCCAACACCGCCGAGTTTGCGCGACTCCCAGTTTGTATGAGTGAGATATGCCCATTTGAAGTTGGGCTGCTCAAATAAGGAAGGTCTAATCAGGATTTTAGAAGGGCATTATGGTCTTTTCTATACCCCATGACTTAATTTCGTTTTTGGTAATTAATTAGGGTCTAAACTAATAGGATTCAGTTTACGCTTTTATGATTGAGTTAGGGTTTTAGAGAAGAGAAAAAAGGAAGAGAAAGGAGGAGAAGGAGCAAGAATCGTCGAGTTCTTCAAGAATCGCTTGTGGATTTCGTCAAGGGGTGATCCCTACGAGGTATGTGAGTTCACACAACATTGGGTTCGTTCACCCACGAGCCAAACATGTTTAATTCAGCGTGCATTTACCCTAAAAATTGAAGTTTGAATGTTCTTGATGTGTGTTCTTGAATTTACTTTCGTTCTTAAATTTGGGATGAGATTAAGGAGTTCTTTAGAGTTTAAGGTCAATTGTTAGAATGATTTTGAGTTAGATTCTTGTATACATGTGTTGGTATCTGAATCTAAAGAAAAATTGAGAAAAATTGAATTTAGGCGAATTGGGGGTTAGAAAACGAAAGAGGAACAAGTCGGGCAAATCTGGGTACCAGGTCGCGGTCCTGTTCCTCAGGATTGAAAAAATTTCTCCGCGTCGTGAGGGGTTACAGGTCGTTCTACCTCAAATATTATTTCGCGACCAAATAATTAAATGCATCTCCGCGTCGCAGACATGCTTCCACACATACAATATTTCTTGATCTTTTCTCATGTTTAACTATCTAAAAATACTCCTAAACATCATGAGATCTTTACTATAACAAATCACAATCCTTGAATCCATAATTCAATTCAAGGATCAGTTAAGAGTCAAGTCCAGAGAAGTTAAGAGCCAAGTAAAAGGAAGTTCATAGAGTCTTCCAAAAGTCTTTTACAAATGTTTTAACCTTGTTTTAAGACTTGAGTTTTGAGTTGAGTAAAGAGTAAAGTTTGAAGTTTATTTCTTCAAAAGAGTATATCGGGAATATGTATTCCCAAAGAGTAAATTTTTTTCACATTTAAAGAAGAAAGGAAACCTTGATTTCCAAATAGCCCTTGAGCTAGTTTTCAGTTAAAGAGTAAATGCTTTCACAATTAAGCAAGAGAAGAAACTTTGATTTCCAAGAGAAGCCTTTGCGCTAAGTTTTAAGCAATTATCTCAAACCACAGAAAGAAGAATGTTTTTAAACGTAAGAGCTAGTATAATATTTTGGGAGTAGTATTGAGTACCGATATGGGAAGAGTTCAGACAACTCCCAACCCCCATAAACTATGTCGCCACCATGGGTAGAAAAGGGTCATACTTTTTAGATGATTCCTTAGTGCTTTTTAGCATAGACTAGTGGATCCACTTAGTAGTCAGATTATATACCCTCGGCAAGGTATAGGACGACCCTGGCAGTGTGAGGCAAAATATTGTATCATCACAATAGCTCTTACGTGATGGTTGTTGGTTAGAGAAACTCCCACAGAAGTAATTGTATTATTCTATACACAGTTTATATGTATTTTTACATACATTTCAGAGTTATATTGTATCTTTGCATACACATAGATTGACATACATGTTTTAAAAGGTTTTCTTTATATTGCACTTGTTTTATATTGCTTTATATTGAAATGAGTTCAGTTAAGTTGAGTTGAGTTGAGCGAGGTAAGTTCTTTAGTTCCTTTCAAGCTTATGGCTTGTTTTAGAATTCCCCTCGCATACTCGTACATTCAATGTACTGATGTCATTTGAGCTGCATCTTCTTATGATGCAGACACAGGTAACCAGATCAGCATCCAGCGCATTGTTGATCCAGTTGAGCTTCAGAGTTGCTGGTGAGCCTCCTTACTTCCGCAGGATCCCCTTTTTCATAACTTTATCATTTTAGTTTGTTAGGATATCGTAGGTCTTGTCCTGACATCAATCTTAGTTATTTAGAGGTTTCATAGATAGACAATCAGATGTTAGTTGATTCGTCATTATCTTATTATTGGCTTATGTTCAGATATGAGTTGCCACTTTGGCTAAGTTAAATGATTATTTTTAAAATATTATGAGTTTAGTTTGAGACAGTTGAGTTATCTTACATTTGAATTCTTTTCTTAATGCTTAAAGTATTTCGATGAGTAAATAAGTCGGGCCAAGGGTTCGCTTGGGGCCAATAATGGTTCTCGAGTGTCAGTCCCACCCAGGGTGTAGGTTTGGGGTGTGACAAACTTGGTATCAGAGCACATAGTTTAAGAGTCATAGGGAGTCTATGAAGTCGTGTCTGTAGAGTCATAGTTATCGGTGTGAAGCGCACCACATATATAATTAGGAGGCTGCAACACTTAGGAAATTGTCTCACTTCTTTCATATTTATTTTGTGCGTTAGAGTTTGATCTCTAAAATATCTCTTCTTATTCGTGATTGTGCGTGTATTTCAAATTATGCCTCCACGAAGAGTTGTCATAGGTCGTTCCTCTAGGAGGAATGTCGAGCCACAAGAACAAAGGGTACCCAATGCAGCAGAAGTGCAACCCCAAGGAGGCGTCACCAATTATGTGACCACTTAAGTTGGACATGAGGAGAAGGATGAGTTTATTCGTTGCTGGGTTGTCTCGCCTGTCAAGCAAGGAAGGCAAGGCAGCTATGCTGATAGGGGATGTGGGCATAACAAGACTAATGATCCATGTGCAACAAGTTGAGGAGGACAAGTTGCGGGATAGAGAAAAGTTTAATAATAAGAGGGTTAAGACATCATGGAATGAGTCCAGGTTGCAAAAGAATAATGCCAACCAATCATCCTTCCAACAGAAACAGAAGGAACCTTCTCCATCATCTGCTAGTGCACTTGTACCAAAGAACAAAAGTGAGTACAATAGTCAGAATATCAGAGCTAAACCTTCATATTCTCAGGGTAGTATGGCTCAAACGGGTAGCAAGCCTCCTGCATGTGCTAAGTGTGGAAGGAACCATTTAGGAGCATGTCGTGAGGGCTCCACTGTTTGCTTTAAGTTTGGTCAAAACAGTCACTTCATGCGAGAATGTCCAAAGAACAAACATGGTAGTGGTAATGGGGGAAATAGAGCCAGTTTTCTTCAGTTGCTCCACCAGACAGAGTTGCACCTAGAGGGGATACTTCCGGTACTGGCGAAGGAGAAAATCGCCTATATGCTATTACTAGTCGCCAAGGTCAAGAGGACTCACTAGATGTTGTCACTGGTATGATCCAAGTCTTTAACTTTAATATTTATGCTTTGCTAGATCCATGAGCGAGTTTATCATTTTTAACTCTATATGTTGCGATGAATTTTAATGTTATTCCTGAGCAACTTAGTGTTCCCTTCAATGTTTCTACACCTGTTGGTGAGTCTATTTTAGCAGGAGTCTATCGTGATTGTCCCATTTTCGTCACTCACAAGAGTACCATAGCTGATTTAGTCGAGTTATACATGGTAGATTTTGATGTCATTCTTGGTATGGACTAGATTCATGCTTGTTATGCCTCAGTTGATTGTATAAATCGAGTTGTCAAGTTCCAGTTTCCAAATGAGTTAGTCTTAGCATCGAAAAGTAGTTCAACAGTGCCTAAGGGTCGTTTCATTTCGTACCTTAAGACAAGGAAGTTAGTTTCTAAGGGGTGTGTCTATCACTTGGTCTGAGTTAATGACTCTAGTGTTGAGATACCTCATATTCAGTCAGTTTCAGTAGTAAACGAGTTTCCAGAAGTCTTTCCATATGATCTTCCCAGAGTCCCTCCTGAGCGAGAAATAGACTTCGGAAAAGATATTCTTACAGATAATCGTCCTATATCTACTCCTCCATATAGAATGGCACCAAAAGAGTTGAAAGAGCTTAAAGAAAAGTGGAAAGGCCTCATAGATAAAGGCTTTATTCGACCAAGTGTCTCACCTTAGGGCGCTCTGGTCTTATTTGTGAGGAAGAAGGATAGTTCCCTTAGGATGTGTATAGATTACCGTCAGTTGAACAAGGTTATCATAAGGAACAAATATCCTCTCCCGAGGATTGATGATCTATTTTATCAACTTCACGGTGCTACTTGTTTCTCTAAGATAGACCTCAGATCAGGCTACCATCAGTTAGGAGTGAGGAAATGGGATATTTCAAAGACAGCATTCATGACCCGTTATGGTCATTATGAGTTTCTGGTTATGTCCTTTGGTTTGACCAATGCGCCTGTGGCATTCATGGATCTTATGAATAGAGTATTCAAGCCTTATTTAGATATGTTTGTTAACGTATTCATTGATGACATACTAATCTATTCAAGGAATGAGGAAGATCATGCTAGCCATCTCAAAATAGTTCTCCAGACTCTAAAAGATAGGCAGTTGTATGCTAAGTTATCTAAGTGTGAGTTTTGGCTTGAGTCTGTGGCATTCTTAGGCTGCATTATGTTTTGAGAGGGAATTAAAGTTGATACTAAAAAAATAGAGACAGTGCAGAATTGGCCTAGACCCACATCTCCAACTGATATTAGGAGTTTCTTGGGTTTGGCTGGCTATTATAGAAGGTTCGTAGATGGGTTCTCATCTATTTCATCCCCTTTGACCAAGTTGACTCAGAAAATAGTGAAATTTCAATGGTCTGAAACTTGTGAGAAAAACTTTCAGGAATTAAAAAAGAGGTTGACTACCGCCCTAGTCTTAACCTTACCAGAAGGTACGCAAGGCTTTGTTGTTTATTGTGATGCGTCTAGAGTTAGTTTGGGCTGTGTGTTAATGCAGAATGACAAAGTTATAACTTATGCCTCCAGACAGTTGAAGGTTCATGAGAGGAACTACCCAACCCATGATCTAGAGTTAGCGGCTGTGGTATTTGATTTGAAAATATGGCGCCATTATCTTTATGGTATTCATATGGATGTGTTCACCGATCACAAGAGTCTTCAGTATTTGTTTACTCAGAAAGAGTTTAATCTCAGACAAAGGAGGTGGTTAGAATTACTAAAGGATTATGACATGAGTATTTTTTACCACCCAGGTAAGGCTAATGTTGTTGTTGATGCCTTCAACAGGTTTTCTATGGGTAGTACTGCTCATTTTGAGGAAGTTAAGAAAGAACTAGCAAAGGATATGTGTAGACTTGCACGCCTGGGAGTTCCCCTAATGGATTCCACATAGGGAGGAGTAGTGGTGATGAATTGGGTTGAATCATCATTAGTATCAGAAGTAAAAGAGATGCAAGACCAAGACCCAATTTTGCTTGAATTGAAGGCAAATGTTCATAAGCAAAAAGTAATGGCTTTTGAACAAGGGGAAGATGGTGTATTGAGGTATCAAGGTAGATTGTGTGTATCATGGGTGGATGAACTCCAAGAGAGGATCATGGAGGAAGCTCATAGCTCCAGCTATTCCATTCATCCGGGTTCTGCAAAGATGTATTGCGACTTGAGAGAAGTCTATTGGTGGAGTAGTATTAAGAATGGCAATGCATAATTTGTTGCTAAGTGTCCGAATTGCCAAGAAGTTAAAGTAGAGCATCAAAGGCCTGGTGGTTTGGCTCAAAATATAGAACTTCCGGAATGAAAGTGGGAGATGATCAATATGGACTTCATCACAGGTTTTCCAAGGTCACTCAGGCAGTATGATTCTATTTGGGTAATTGTTGATAGAATGACAAAATCAGCCCACTTTTTGTCGGTAAAGACCACCCATTCAACAGAAGATTATTCTAAGTTATGTATTCAAGAGGTGGTCAGACTCCATGGGGTTCCGGTCTCCATTATTTCAGACAGAGTTGCGCAATTTACTGCACAGTTTTGGAAGTCATTCCAAAAAGGCTTGGGTTCAAAGGTGAACTTAAGTACTGCCTTTCATCCTCAGACAGACGGGCAAACAGAGCGCACTATTTAGACCTTAAAGGATATGTTGAGGGCATGCGTGATCGATTTCAAGGGTAATTGGGATGATCACCTACCTCTCATCGAGTTCCCTTACAACAATAGTTACTACACTAGCATCCAGATGGCTCGTTATGAAGCTCTTTATGGGAGAAGATGCAGATCTCCTATTGGATGGTTTGAAGTTAGTGAAACTAGGTTGATAGGACCAGACTTAGTTCATCAAGCTTTGGATAAGATGAAAGTTATTCAAAAAAAGTTGAAAAAAATGCAAAGTCGTCAGAAATCCTACACTGATGTTAGGAGAATGGAGCTAGAATTTGAAGTAGATGATTGGGTCTACTTGAAAGTTTCACCCATGAAGGGTGTTATGATATTTGGTAAGAAGGGGAAGCTTAGTCCCATGTATATTGACCCTTACAGAATATCCAAAAGGGTTGGTAATGTAGCTTATGAGTTGGAGCTACCACAAGAATTAGCAGCGGTTCATCCGGTATTTCATGTTTCCATGTTGAAGAAGTGCATGGGAGATCCTTCATTGATCATATCAACTTAAGTTATTGGGATCAAAAATATTTTATCTTATGAAGAGATTCCGGTCCAGATTCTAGATCGCCAAGTTCGCAAGTTGAGGACTAATGAAGTAGCATCAGTCAAAGTCTTTTGGAGGAACCAATTTGTTGAGGAAGCTACTTGGGAAGTTGAGGAGGATATGAAGAAGATATATCCACATCTCTTCGAATCCAGAGAAGTTTCAAATTAAGGTACTAATCCTTTTTCTTGGCATTTTACTTATAAGTTGGCATGTTGTAATTGCATTGTGCTTGTTGGGTGCTTGAACTGTATGTTTGATGTTACGCCCTTATCCTACTAAGAGAAAGCTCATTCGAGGATGAATGTTCCCAAGGGGGAGATATTGTAACACCCCGTAACTAGAGAAAAGTTAAAAATTGGAAATAGTCATTTTTAAAAAGAATATAAAATTCTGGAAAATTTGTTAAGTATGTTAAGTTGGGTTTTTAGTCAACTTCAAACGACCATAACTTCTAGCTCAGGATGAGTTAGGTGTGTTTTCAGATATTGTAGGAAAGATCTTGGAATATTCATTCCAACACCGCCGAGTTTGCACGATTCTGAGTTGGTGTGAGTGATATATGCCCATTTGAAGTTGGGCTGTTCAAATAGGAAACTCTAATCCGGATTTTAGAAGGGCATTATGGTCATTTCCATACCCCATGACTTAATTTCATTTTTGGTAATTAATTTGGGTCAAAACTAATAGGATTCAATTTACGCTTTTACGATATTGAGTTAGGGTTTTAGAGAAGAGAAAATAAGAAGAGAAAGGAGGATAAGGAGCAAGAATCTTTAAGTTCTTCAAGAATCGCTTGTGGATTTCGTCAAGGGGTGAACCGTACGAGGTATGTGAGTTCACACAACGTTCGGTTCATTCACCCACGCTCCAAACATGTTTAATTCAGCGTGAATTCGTCATAAAAATTGAAAGTTTGAATGTTCTTGATGTGTGTTCTTGAATTTACTTCCGTTCTTGAATTTGGAATGAGATTGAGGAGTTCTTGAGAATTTAAGGTCGATTTTTAGAGTTGTTTTTAGTTAGATTCTTGTGTACATGTGCTGGCTATCTGAATCTAAATAGAAATTGAGAAAAATAATCGAATTTAGGTGATTTGGGGTTAGATAACGAAAAAGGAACAAGTCGGGCAAATCTGGGTACCAAGTCCGCGTCGCGGACCTGTTCCTCAGGATTGACATATTTTCTCCGCATCGCAGAGTGGTCACGGATCGTTCTGCCTAAAAAATAATTCTGCGAACAAATAATTAAATGCATTCCCACGTCGCTGACATGCTTCCAGACAGTGATTTCTTGATCTTTTCTCATGTTTACCTATCTAAAAACACTCCTAAACATCATGAGATCTTTCCTATCACAAATCACAATCATTGAATTCATAATTTAATTCAAGGATCAGTTAAGAGTCAAGTCAAGAGAAGTTAAGACCAAGTCAATAGAAGTTCATAGAGTCTTCTAAAAGTCTTACAAATATTTTAACCTTGAGTTTTGAGTTGAGTAAAGAGTAAAGTCCGAAATTCATTTCTTCAAAATAGCATATCGGGACTATGTATTCCCAAAGTGTAAAATGTTTTCACATTTAAAGAAGAAAGGGAACCTTGATTTCCAAATAGCCCTTGAGCCAGTTTTCAGTTAAAGAGTAAATGCTTTCACAATTAAGCAAGAGAGGAAACTTCTAAGAGAAGCCTTTGAGCTAAGTTTTGAGCAATTATCTCAAACCACATAAAGAAGTATGTTTTTAAAAATAAGAGCTAGTATCATATTTTGAGAGTAGTATTGAGCACCGATATGGGGGAGAGTTCAGACAACTCTCAACTCCCATAAACCATGTAGCTACCATGGGTAGAAAAGGGTCATACTTTTTAGATGATTCCTTAGTGCTTTTTAGCATAGGCTAGTGGATCCACTTAGTAGTCGGGTCCTATACCATTGGCAAGGTAAACGACAACTCTAGCAGCGTGACGTAAAACATTGTATCATCACAATAGCACTTATGTGATGATGGCCGATTAGAGAAACTCCCACAGAAGTAATTGTATTCTCATATACATAGTTTATATGTATTTTTACATACATTTCAGAGTTATATTGTATATTTGCATACACACAGATTGACATACATGTTTTAAAAGCTTTTCTTTATATTGCACTTATTTTGTACTATTTTATATTGAAATGTGTTAAGTTAAGTTGAGTTGAGTTGAACGAGGTAAGTTCTTTAGTTCCTTTCAAGCTTATGTCTTGTTTTAGAATTCCCCTCGCATACTCGTACATTCAATGTACTGATGTCATTTGGCCTGCATCTTCTTATGATGCAGACACAGGTAACCAGGATCAGCATCCAGCGCATCTTTGATCCAATTGAGCTTCAGAGTAGCTGGTGAGCCTCCTTGCTTATGAAGGATCCCCTTTTTCATTACTTTATCATTTTAGTTCATTAGGATGTCGTGGATCTTGTACCGATATCCATATCAGTTGTTTAGTGGCTTCATAGATAGATAGTCAGATGTTAGTTCATTCATCATTATCTTGTTATTGGCTTATGTTCAGATTTGAATTGCTACTTTGGCTAAGTTAAATGTTTATTTCTAAAACATTATGAGTTTAATTTGAGACAATTGAGTTATCTTTCATTTGAATTCTTTTCTTAATGCTTAAAGTCTTCCGCTGAATAAGTAATCCAGGCCAATGGTTCGCTTGGGGACATCAATGCATCTCGAGTGTCAGTCCCGCCCAGGGTGTAGGCTCAGGGTGTGACATGTATGCCATTTTCTAGTGCCTAGATTGCAAGTCAAATAAGCTTTACGCTTACCAAGATGCATCGTTCCACTTTTCACTTGATAATTATTTCTACACCAACATGCTTTAATAGTCGTAGAATTTATATCATCATAATCTTTTACAATATTGTGCACTATTGTATCAAAGATAACGTCAACGATATATCATTTTTGTATCCATTAACAATACGACATAACTTATTGGGATCTCATCACTTTATTATTTTTAGGTACGTATCCCTCTCATGAGGTTTCATGAAGTGTTATGTCGTACCTCTTCAAGAGCACATTGTCTCCTTATTATGATCATTTTGATTCTTTGATCCTCCCCTTTTTTCTAGGATTATTTTACAAGTAGTCTATCATGCTTCATGCATCTCATAGACTCTATCCTTTAGAAACATTCAATAGGAGCATTTACAACTTTTATGTTGCTTCTTAGCTCCCCTTATGTTAGACAACTAACATCTATCTCAATCTATTTTGGAGAATCCATCTTTGTGCATGATAGTATATTCATTAATCATATACTGCACATCAAAATTATCAGATCAAAAATATTTGGTCCCTAACCATAAATCAATTAAGAGAAAAATTGATCATAATTTATTTGTCTGATGCATACAATTATTTTTGTATGCAATATCGTATTTCAGATCAACACATGAAGCTTTATTTTCAGAAGTAATGATTTCACTATCTGAGACACTTAATGTCATATCATCTTGAATATTTATAGATGAATTATCTTGATTTCATATTCTGAAAGTTGTGCTATTAACTCAATTATAATGCATAAATAATTTTGCGAATGTCAAACTGCAGGTTGACAACAAACGCACATGTGAATATATTATAGATGCATCTATTTATCATATCACATGATATGTGAATAGGCCCATATTCACCTTTTATACTTTTCAGAATTTAGGAATTTAGTCTCAACATTAGTTGATCCAATCAACTTGTCATGAGAACAAACAACAAAAAGAATTCTTGAAGAATCTTCTAGTTCTTTAATGTATGTCTATTACACAGTATGCACATCTTTGGGTTGACCAAATCATTCATGTCAACTAATAAAATTATAAGTATTAGTATACTTCAAGTTTACTATGTCATGTGCCTTTTACTTTAGTAAATTTCTTATTTAGTATTATATGAGAAAATTTTAGTTTTATTACTCCGAGAGTAATTTCAGATTTATTGCTTCTCCATTATTCTACCCCTTCTAGAGGTGAGTCATGATCCATCACTGAACGGACTAATCTGACTATCAGAAAACTTTGCATGTAATCATATTATTTGTGCCGATATTTTTGCAAACATCAAGTTGCCAGATAACAATAGGCACACATGAGACCATCTAGAAGTATCATCTATTAAGACCATGGAGTATCTGAACAATCCACTAGGTGGGTGAATAGGTCCATAAATATCCCTATGTATACGTTCCAAGAATGCGGTGGACTCAATCTCAACTTTCATTGAGGACTCATTCTCAACTTTCATTGATGATGGTCTCATCATTAACTTGTCTTGATAACAAGCAGTATAAGAAAATTCACCATTTAAAAGAATCATTAGATTCTTTAATGAATGTCCACTTTAATTATCTATAATTCGCCTCATCATTATAAACCCATGATGTCCCATACAATCATGCAAAAGTAAGACAGTATTGGAATTAGTATAGAATGTGCCTCAATTGCACTAATTATTATCCAATAAAAGTCAAAAGATAAAGTAAGAAACTTTTCTTTAACATATGTCTGCCCAGATACATTCTTGGTGATACCACATCTACAATAAAAAGTCGTGATCTTTTCCACGCCTAGCATGGCGGCTTACACCTCATTCACTTTAGAGAATGGATCTATATTTTTAGCATTTATCAAAAGTTCTCATTCTTCATGAATGGAACACAAACATGTGAGCATGTCAAATTATGATAACTTTAGTACCTCATTCCATATTCATGTGCATTATTCAATCACTTGTCTTCTTTTAGATATAATATGCACGACTATCACATTCACTTTAGGGAATGGATCTGCTTCAGTGAGATATATTTCATGACTATTTTTTTTTATCAAAAACTCATTATTTTGCCTTAGTCATCATTTATCATCAATATGGTGCATTGAGACTCATATTCAATGTCTTATCTATATAAAGATATTTTAGGCCATAAATCGTGAGACTTGAACTCAACACCTTTAATTTATCAAGGTGAACTAAAGCTCGAACCTGATATCTTGTCATGTTGGTGCGATTAGACATGAATCCATTGTCTTATTCATATAAAGGCATCTTAGGCCATAAATCGATGGGACTTGAACCCATCGTGTTGCCCTCAATCAATGACATAATAGGACAAAGTTCAATAGAACTTACCCTTGAACCTTTGTAAATATTAAGCAATCAACAAATCTTTAATTTTAAAAATACATCTAACATGATATCTTATGACTGCTACCGAATTCTCAAGTTATCAAAATTGTAAGCTAAAAACAATGAGTAACAACATATTGTACACCTACTAATTACCGTAACATCTAATTATAACTTCAAATGTATTGTTGATGTTTTTTATGGTTACTACAATCGCATATAAGAAATTAATTAATGTTACCTTTTCTTATATTAATTATATTTCTTACCAGAGAAGCAATGATGTTGATTCCATCAAAGCAACGCACCAACGGCTTTGGGATAGCGCACGCATATCTTCGAGACTTTTGTATTATTTGCTCGAGATGGTAGAGTCTCGTGTTGATAACGTGTTATGAAACTATATAAAATAATGAGAAGAATAAAGTAGGGAGAAGAGAGAAGACTTCTTATTCTTCTTGAGGATATTCAGAGATTTACAGATCTATTTTACAATGAAGGAAAACCACTTTATTTATAGGGGAAACTTAACTTGGTCCCCAAGTAGGTTTCCTAACCATACCCTAAAAGGATTCCACATAATAGACATTCACTATAATACAAATATGTTTATAACAAATATGATAAAGTTTTACAATTGATCCAAAATAAAATAAAAATAAATAAATAAATAATTTTTTAAATAAACTATTTAAAATACAAAAAAATACCAACGGACAAAAAGGTAAGAAATGTAAAAATAGGTTAAAATAATAAATTTTCAATTTTCTAAAAATCATTTCATTAAATAGTAAAATATTTTATTTTATTTTTTAAAATAATTTTAAAGTAGTTTTTACAAATAAACGAGAAATAATTTTAAAACAATATTTTTCCTAAAATTAAAAATTGATTACTGTTCTGTTAATTTGAATTTTAAATTAACTATTTCGGAATAAAAAATTTAAAAAAAAAAAAAATGAAAATTGCTTACACTAATTCCTTAAACATAAATTAATAAGCTAGTATCGGACTCATTTTATAAAGATTTTTTTTTTGGAATAAAATTATTTATTTCATACTTTTCTGTAGATTTTTGTCACATTTAAATTTTTTATTTATTTTTAAAATTTTCAAATACAAAATATTTTATATAATTAATTACTGCTAATTAATATGAAATATACTAAAATTATATAATAAAAAGGACTTAAAATAAGGTAATGCAGTTACAAAACGAAAAAAATTGAATTTTAAATTATTAAAATAAAATTAAATTAATTAAAAAGAAAAAATATAAGACGATTAGAAAACCACCATAACTCCCCCACTTCCCCTTTCTCTCTCTCTCATGGCAGTTTTTTTTCCTACCCTGTCTCCACCATAAATCAATGCGTATTTTGTTTTTTTATTTGAAAATCCAAGAATTGGCAATTAGTGACTGATTTTCATTTTGTGTTAACTTGATTTTTTTTAATTTGATTTTATCAAAGGTAAAGAATGAATGGAAAAATCTCAAAATCAAGTGCTCAACCAATTTTTGTTGATAACGCTAAAGAACTTCTCAAATTTGTGGATGTCTTTTTCTTTGATTGCGATGGTAAGCACTTTGTATTATTACTTTTCATATCATGTAGTTTCGTATTAGATTTTTATTCTTTTTCTATTGAACGTGTCTGAAGCAAATTTTATCGAATATTAATTAGGTAAAAAATTATAAGTTTCTATTTTAGTGAGATTTCACTCAGTATGTTGTCATTGTTGTTGTAGTTGGCATCATTATGCACATCAATTATACAAATAACTAGACACGTGATTTTAATATAGATGTGAAAAATCATATAAAATATAAAAATATTTTTTAATAAATAAGAAAGTACAATGTGTTTAGTGTTAATAATGTTAAATTTTTAAATCATCTTTATTTTACTTTATTGTGAAGCATGGCTAATAACGACTCTGAGTGTGAATTGAGGCACAAATGCACTATAGCCTAAAGTTATAAGCTTTATTGTAATTTTTATTGTTTTAATTTAATTTAATTTAATTTATTTTGTAAAATAAAAAAATTGAAATCTTAAAGAATGAGGCTTTTGATAAATTTAATAATATAAAATAAATGTCAGTAATTGATGGTTAAAGAGTTCTACATAAACTCTTATTTTTTCTAATCATATCCAATCATATACTACACACATTTGAATTACTATAACATAAATCTATGATGAATTTGAATAAACTGAAAACATGTCATAATTTTATATTATATAGTTCGATTAAGAGATCTCATCATTTTTGTAATGACCTGAACCGTCGTTATTTAGGGAAAATAAAAAGTTGGGAAATTCTGGGTCATTGTCCCGCCAGGGATAGCCAGATGCCGCTAGGGCGCCGGCGCCAAGGCGGGGTAAGTTGGCGCCAAAGCGAGATGTAAATAACGTGAAATCCTATTTTCTTCTTCTACCTAAATACCTAAATTAGACGTAAATCACCCAGAAACCCTCCAAAAAGCTGCTCCAAACTTAGGAAAGAAGGAGGAAGAGATCCTAGCGTGAGGATGACGATATCTTGCGGATTCTTGGTCAAGATCACCGTCATGAGTTCCGGAAATAAGATTTGAAGCCTAAACCTCCGTGCAGCTGCTTGGCCCCCAGGTAGGCTAGGTTTATGAATTGAGTAGTTTTAAATATGTGCCCTCTGCGTAGTGTAATGATAATAAATGGTAGGATTTGTGCGTAGGCCTTCATGCACCGAATAAATTATGGTTGAACCCTTGAAAGAGCCTTAGATGATGAGCTAGGGCTAAGTTTGGTCGAATTAACTTTAACATGATATACATCGTTGAATAGTTCCTAGGTGATGGTTGTGATTTTATGATTGTGGGATGTATGTTTGTTCTTGCTTCATTATGATACATGTACGTATGCGAAAGTTGCATGGTTAATTACGCTAATTGTAAACAAGAATATGAGAATGATGAATGCCATGAATCATGACTTGATTGTATGATTATGAGTATGTATTTTGTAATTGTGGATGTGGCTTGTTGAATGAATCGGCTGTCACGTTCTAGCATAACTAACTTGGATCAGTTGCCACGTTCCGGCATATCTAACTTGGATCGGTTGCCACGTTCCGGAATAACTATGAGATCGGTTGCCAAGTTCCGGCATAATTAATGGATCGGATGCCACGTTCCGGTATGCTAACAGTTTGGGTTTGAGTCCCATGAGAGGACCAATGATTTGATATGCTTGTGCATCTTTTAATGGGAAGTGGAACGATGTTCCTAAGTGATATTTGATGTGTTTTTCCAGAGTTGTAAATGAATATGATGATCTACTTATGTATGTTCTACTATGTTGATTTAACATGTTATGCATTTCGTTGTGGAGTGAATCCGGAAGGGCCAAGGGTTCGAAAGTGATAATGTTGAGAGACTAGGGTGGTCTGTATGTTGCAAGGTCGAAAGGTGGGGGTAGCGTACGTGATGTGAATGCTTAGGTGGATTTCACCTTGGAGAAAGGGATTCGTGTCTAGTTATTAGAAAGCTTGACGTAATGTATTATGTGGCCAAGTCTGGGTGATATGAAGAGGAAGTAAGGGTATGACGTGAGCGGTTAGTTGGAATACTTGTAGTTGTATTTGGGGAACTCTTATATGTGTTAGAATGGTTAGGCTATGACCGAAGAACCTAGTAAGTAGGTTAACAGGGAAGGTGGTTAGTAGTTAGAGTACTAGTGTGATTCAGAGGTATTGGAGAGAGGGTAAAGGTGGAGAAGCGAGTGGTTTATTTCATGATATTATTAATTGATTTATTATGTTATATGGTGGGCGTCGGGTTGACCGATAATGCCTACCAGTATATGTGGTTTGTACTGATACTACTCGTGCTATGTCCTTGACGTAGTCTAGATGCAGGTTGATAATGTTTCATTAGGTGAAGACAAAGAAATTATCCAGCAGTTTCTATTTTTCATTCCGCAGGTGGGAGCTGTGTCCTTTATTATTATGTCCAATTTGTACTCTTACTAGCTCTTGTACTTGTTTAGACTAGATCCTTGGGGGTGTTAAATGACTTTACAAGTCTTAAATCAAATTTGTTTGAAGAGCCTTATTTATAAACGTTCGTTGGTATATTTTATCTCATTTTCTTTAATTTCCGTATGTTGTAGCTATTGGAATAAGAGGGTTCGCCTACTTAGGTGGTAGTATGTAGGTGCCCGCACGGCCCGGTGAGTTGGGTGGTGACAAATTAGTATCATAGCCTAGGTTACCGGTATACCAGTACAAGAGCAAAATGTGGACTAGAATCCTGCGGATTTGTGTGTTGACGTCCACATAAAATATTGAGGAAGCTATGAAGCATTCTAGGAAGTTGTTCCACTTGATTCTCTCTTTTCGTGCATGTGTTGCTTGTGGTATGAGTTGGGTCCAATTGGTATCTCCTGATTCCAATTGGTATCTCAACAAAGTAAATCAGACGTCGTGGTCACGACTGAGGGACCACAAGCAAAGAAAATTAGAAACTGAGAAGGTTCCAATTGGTATCTATCCCTAGAGGCTGTAAAAGGCATGGGTGATCAACAAAGGTCATCCATGGAACGAACTACTTAAGAACTTGGAATTGTCTGTGCCTTGTGTCTTGGAAACAGTGAATGTGTCCTTCTTTTTGTCTGAACTAACTGCGAATGTGAAGTGTAATTGTGTGAATGTGATGATGTGATATTGTGCACTATAAATGCGTGTTTGAATCTTAAAACTATACAATGTGTTGTCCTAATTGATTTGAGTAATTGGAGTTGTAAATGTTTGGGTATATCGTGTGGATGTGTGGGTTATGGTGCTAAATTAATGAAAACGAGTTGGTTCGTGTATCATGGGTTTTACTTGAAATAAACATGACTTCTCTTAGCTCAATGAATGATCCTAGTTATGTCTGGTAAAGCGGGGAACCTTTGCAAAACTAGAAAAGAGAGAAACCCCAGAAAAATTAGTTGGCTTGGGTTCTGTTTTCGTTATAGCCGCAGGGGCGGGATTCTTCCCGCCAAGGCGAGGCCTCCAGTGTAGAAATTCTTCCGCCAGAGCGGGATGAGGTGAGGCAGAGCCTCAACCTGCACTCTCTGATTTTTCCAAGTTACCCGATAAGGACCCCAAATGGTATCCGGGCTAACTTCTGCAACTCAATCAGTATTCAGCAATCGAGAATAGTTTATAAAACTTAGTAATTAACCATTTACTACGGAAAAAGTAGGAACTCTAGAATCCATGTAATTACAAAACTTAAGGAAAAACAAAAGAAAAATTATGTTGTCCAACTACAAGCCCAAGAGGACGAAAGAAAAACCAAATCAGGGACTCTAGGACTGGGAGGTGTCCACATCTTAGCATAGATCCTCCGGAGGCACAAGGCCTATCACGGCCAGGAAAGTACAGTGCTGGAAATCTCCTTTCTTAACCCAGGGAAGCTCTTGACCAGGGGCAACACAAGTGAATATGGTCCTCACGGTCTACCATATCCAAACCATCAGATGATCCCTCTCCTGACCCTTCCTCTGCTCCTGCGTAACTCACGGTGGAGCATATCAACCTCTAGGGCAGTGTTGGGTGGGACAGAAGTGAAGTCTGCATAAGCGACTCCCCAATCTCTTTCGGACGACCACCAGATCCTCCTTGACCCGTGCACCTGAGAGAGGGTCCTCGTCGTCCGAGACCGCGGCCTCCTTACTGCTATTAGCCCTGCCTGGTTTCCTCCTCTTGCTCTTAGAAGTAGAACTTGTCCTGACCAAAAGAGGGTGAAGGGGGGATCCATATGAAGTACCTCATCGGCGTCGAAAAATGGCACCCTCGCCTGTTTGCATAGCACAGTAATAAGTCCCGATAGGAAAAAAGCCTTCTTGTTTCCACGGCAGGACATCTTGCGCTCTGAAATGATCTGTGCCCCCACATTAAGCTATATGCCCTATATGGCGCACACAACCACCATGGCCCGAGGAAATGTCACGTCGGTACAGTTACCCGACATGTGGATCCTCCTAGTGACCAAGTGTAGCCACCTCTTAGCATCAGGTGACCAATTTGTGCTAGTAATACCCTTTACAGTAGCCCAATAAACATGATCCCAGCGTGCAGGCTCAACCAAAGTGTCTCTCAGCCACTATAAATCTATATCCTTCAGCTTGGCCTTGTACTCAACATTCGAGACCTCCGATACCTCTAGAGTCTTATTAATGGAAGTAGCATCCAAGGAACGTCAACTCCCCCAATACAGATGACGGAGTGAAGATCGTCCCATCTCACAGTAGGTAGGATAGCGTAGAACTCCCTCACCCAAGTGGAACATGCATCCGGGGGAGCCTCAGTCAGTGGAGTCCATCTGAACTCCATCAGGCGAGCATAAAAGGCAGGCACTTTCTCCTCTAGCTTGATTAAAATGAAACCCCTCTCGTAGCAGAATCCTGTGTTTCTATGGTCCTGATACATTTCCGGACTCGCAGCATCGGGGAACCGAATGAAAAGTAAGTGTTCATCCTCTTATTCTTCCATTTTAGGGATCCTGCAAGAAGTGAATATGCATAAGAACAATATAGGAATCGACAGTGCAAGGTTTGAACGATAGCATAGAATGGACTGTGTACGATCTCAACATGAACACATGATGTAGTAATGGAAACACCCAAGGTACCACCTCTAACTGAATGAGTTGATAACCAATAAGACTGATCTAGATGAATACATACCATCATGGTCTTATGCTAGGGAAAAGTTGTAGGTTGATGAACAAGCTCCGCACAGGTACAACTAAGTCTGACCAGCCCATCTTGGGGACTATCAGATGTCTACAATACATGGAATAGCAACTCCCAGGGGCATTCTCTAGACCAGTGGTAAAACTTTCCACAATCATAGCAACCTCTATAGCGTAAAGTCAGGCGTGAAGAATGTGGTGATCTTCCCTATCTATATTTGTCATACTTAAAACCACCCTTACCAAACTGTATTGGGGCATTGCGACAATCTCTAACATAGTGTCCTATCTCGCCACACCCCTAGCAACCATTATCGATAGCAATCTCCCTGAAAGACCCAACTGGAGTAACATGAGACCCAACACCCAAAGGTATAGAATGACCAACATAATAAACCTTCCCTAAATTCTGCTTGTCGCCAATACCACGACCTACCTTAGAACTACTTGGAACTTGAGATGATACTTTCATAGGCTTGATAGGTTGACAAGAAATATGTCCCTCGTTGAATTGATACTCATCTCACAGTGGAATTTTGTCATTATTATACTGATGGCAAAGTCTCTTACTACCATCACTATTATACTGATGGCAAAGTCTCTTACTACCATCACTATAAGTCTCAAAATGTCTTCTCCACAACCCTCACATGACTCACAACCATGGGAATGGTAGACCCTAATGATATTAGATGCTCCGATACTAACCGGAGTGGCAAAGTCAACCCTCTGATCAACCCCTAACTCAATTCCTTATCTGAAGGAAACAATATGGGGTTATGCCCAACCCACTCTAGAAATCCTAAAATATAGTCATAAATGGATGATAAACCCTACTGGGACAATTCAACCCAACTCTGCGCTAAGGATCACCCGATGCACCAAGAACTGCACCTACATGAGGTATACCCTTGTAGGAGCTCAGACCTCATAACACTGAATATTGAGGGACCGAGGTAGCCAAAGACCTTACCAAAGCCTAGTCTTCTCTTTGACTCCGTGAATGATAAGTAATGCCTCCAATATCAAGGTCCGTGCCTGAAAAAGGAATTCTAGCCCAATCACGCATTGAAACTCTAGTGGAATGTGTTGATGCTCTGCCCACCCCCATCGAATGCTTTGTGCTATCCATTAAGAGTAGATTATAAAGGAGTAGTTTTAGAGGTTACTCAATGTGAAAACACACGATAAGAGTCAAAAATAGAATTTCCTAAGAATGCCCTATAGCCTCCCGAAGATAGGATACAAACATCTCTGCACTGATCCGCAAGACTCTACTAGGCATGTTCTCTCAACCCAACGATGTCGGTCAACCTAGAGCTCTGATACCAAACTATCACGAACTGATTTATCAAGTCATGATGGCACCTACTACACCCCACTAGTAGGTAAGCCTAACACGTAGCCAGAGCTATACACAACAGACTACCAAAGAAAAGCCAACAATAAGAAGTAATAGCTTAGAACCAAGCAGCGAAATGATAATCAACAAAACCATACAAGAACCATCCCAACACCTGACATTAGTTGTAGTTAAGCATCTAATCCAAAATAAGAGTACAAGGCTTTCACAATTACAAGAAAAGTACAAACTCTCTATGAATACAATATAAACACTAAGCTTAGCCAAAAAAGACGGAAACTGGTAGCTCTAGACGCTAAGACCGCACCCTAATCTCCAAAATCTCAAGCTACTCCGCACGACTCAAAAGTAATGATGATAACTCAAATTGGGATCTGCATGGAGCAGAAGTGTTGTATGAGTACCAAAAATAGTACTTACTAGGCAACGTCTAACTAAGCTCAAAAGACAACACAAGCATAAATAATAAGTAATAAGGAAAGCATAACACAAGTAACTAAAGAAGAGATACTAAAGTAGCTAGGAATAAAGAATAGAAATAGGAAACAATGGGTAAGAAGTCGAGTCAAGAACCCACCTAGATCGCAAGACAACAACCTAATCGCACGAAACTAAGATACCAAGCAAACTATCCAGTGTCAAGAGGACCTACAACTATAATTCTAAAGTCAAAAAACTATCGAGTAACAATAAAACAATAGTAGAGAATACAATATAGTCAAACAATAACATAGCCGAAACCCATAAGATTAGAAGGTACAAATAACAAACATAACCCAACCATACCCATAAATCCAAGAATAAAAAAAACAAGTAAGTATATTGGTGATAGGGAATGCATATCAATGCAGGGTGAGTAGTAGAACCATCCAAACCTCTAACTAGAGGTAACGGCCTCGAACCGCAAAGCATTAGACTCAAACTAGGAATAACTACCTCAAACCGTCAATATCAATCTTGAGCTAGAGATAATGGCCTCGAACTATGAGCATCGGCCTTGAACCAGAAGTAACGGTTTGAAACTGTGAGTAACCAATAATGGGGCCACCTACCCAGTGTCATGACCTAGGGCACCGCCTAGATGCAATAAGGAGTATAAGACTCTGAGAGGCCTTATACAAGCCACTTAGCATATCATAACATAAAGTAATAGAAAATGGTGCGGAAATTTAAAACATTTTCCATACAATCGAAGTCTTTTATAAAATGAACGGAAGTTTAACATCATTCTCTCAAACCATCTAACATAAGAGTAAATCTTGGGACGCAACCCATACAATACTCAAACATGAAAAGAAAGACATAAAGGGAAAATGGGTGGTCTAATCCTCGAATGATATGAGGACTCACTAAATCTTCACTCCTTGATCATCTATGAACCTAGACACCAGTGTGTGAATCAAAATCGTTTGCCCCAACATTTTGATAAGAAATGTAGGCAAGAGTATGTGTTAGTACAAGAATATACTAAATATGATAGCTTGCATAAACAACATAAACATAAAGGTTAGTCAAAACAAACCATAAGCATAATCAATGCACATAAATCATCATAATGAAAGAGGAATACTTCCTTAAGTAGCCTCACTTATCCTTAGTCAAGACTTAGGCTATCCGCCTCTAGTCATGCACACATCATGGAAGGCATATCTAGGAACACTTCAAGCTAATCATCTTCATAAAATAATCACATTATTCATACTTACTTTTAAAGACATGGGGATTAGCCTATTTGCCTAACTTATAAAGTTTAATGGCTATTCGCCTCTTGCCTTACTTACTTTAAGATCATGGGTACTCACCTCCACAATCACATCATATGACACGGGTACTCTCCTCCACATCATTTCATAAGGATCATGGGTACTCGCCTTTATCTCCATTAATCATAATAGGAACGTGGAGAATCACCTAATGTTTAATTCTAGGAATATGGGAATCACCCCATATCCTTCACATATGGAGGTCAAGGGTAATCGCCTCTAGCCTCATCAATTATTTAGCATATTAGTCTAGATTCATCTTAGGTGAGCAATCCTTTCAACCTAGAATCATTTATGTGAGTAAACCTTTTACATTCATTCAATCATGCTTAGCAATTCATTGTGGGAAGTATCTCTTCCATACTATAACATCAACAATTCATAGTCTAGGCTTTTCTCTCAAATCACTTCATCACATGATCATCATGTATGCTTCATTATTAAGCAATTCTAATCACAAATCATCTATCCTATAAAGATATATCTAACCCACAACGTTTCCCTTCATGGCATCTACCCAAATTATATTAATTTGTAACTCCCCGTATCCAAATAAGAAGGGACCTATGGCCACCCACGACCCGTGGTGTGGACCACAGACCGTAGGTGTGGTCCGTGGTTGGAGCCCCAAAATCCCTACTCTCTGAACTTGATCGACGGTCCACTAGGATGGTCTATGGGTCATATCATGGCTCGTCGACTCGGTCTGTTGTTGGGCACTCAGAAATGGTCCAAGCATGGACCACGAAAGAGACCTACGGATCATAAGTCGGTCCACACCCCGTGGTCTAGGGTTCCGTCAATGGACAAAATTCTTTGTACTTGATGAGTGTGCAGAACAGACCATGGGTCCATCCATTGTCCGTCGATGGGGTCTCATAGGTCACCGTTGACAGTTATTTTTAGGGGTAGTTGGGTTTTTTCCTAATTAATTTGTTCCTATACTATGTCATTTTACCTATATTTAGAACTCCTATATAAGCCCTTTTAAACCCAAAATTACCCCAATTAATTCATTCTTAATCCCAAAAGAAAACCAAAACCTCCTCTCAAATATTCTCTCTCTAAAATTTGAAGAAGAATGAGGAAATTCAGCTAGGGTTTGAAGCTAAGGATCCAAATTCTCCAGTGAAGGCTAGTAATTGGAGTCAAGGTGTGATAGTCTTAATCCATGGATAGCTTTCATTGATGAAGTCCTCTCAAAATCTCCAATTTCAAAAGATAGAAATCCCCAATTGTTAGGGTTTGATTCCAAAGTCATGAGTTCCTTTCAAACTTGATTTTTTATGATTGAATTGAGTTATAATAAGCACGAATTGATGATTTCATATGAGTCACATGATGTATCCCCAATAACCCATGAACTTTCCCATATTTATCAAAGTTGATGATATGATGTGGGTCTTTGTTGATGAAAGAGGAATTTTATGAATTAATGCATAAGGTGTTAGAATCACATAAATTATAATGTTATCTATGTCTAATGCTTAAATTCTAGATGTGATGACAGGAAGTAGCTTATGAGCCTTGAAAGAACAAAGTATAAGATTATGCATATTTTTATGAAATCTATGTAAATGCTATGAGGACACTTCGAGAGTAAGGTGTCAATGATTATGCTAATGTTGTTGTGTTGATTGAAAGAACATTATCATGAACATATAATGAACATGATGTGTAAGCTTTTCTCACATAATGAAGATTCTAAGGTTGAAAGGCTTTCTCACCTAATTGAATATAGTACTTACATGTGGGCATGGATGGTGAAAGGTTTTCTCACGTATGATCTAAGAGTTATCCTAATGAACTATTTTGGATTGATTGTCAAGGACATCCTTCCATGAGACATGAATCAAGTTAAGACTTAACAAGTACTTCATGGGATTAATGCTTAGCATTGAGTGAATATTGATATGAGATGGAAGCCCTCATGTTAGTAGAGGTCGGGTTTCTAGAAGCAATCTCTTGAGATGGATGCCCTCACGTTAGTAGAGGCCGCGTTTCTAGTAACAATCTCCTAATCCCATGAACTATGTGCCCCCGTAGGTCATTTATCTAGTGTATCCACCTAAGCTAATAAACCATGGTTATATCGTAGGCAGTAGGACAACCCTTTTCGATGTTGGTAACACCAGGTGATCATGTTATAGGTCACATGATCTCATGTTGATTAAGGCTTAATCCCACAACAAGAACATGAATATGAATGATGAAGTAAGGCTACTTCAAGAAGCATTGTACATGAGTTCAAAGGATAGAAAGATGATGTTGACTTATATTGTCCACGTTTATGACTTATGATTTCTAACCTCTTATATGATGTTTAAACTTGGTAAATTGCATGTCATGAAATGAAATGTCCCTTTTTGCATATTTCAAGTGTTTTAATGCATGGCTATCATACTTAGTGCATCTTTGTACTAACGCCAACTTTTGCCTACATTTTTCCCAAGTGTAGGGTCCGACACTTGAGGTGATCGTTCTTTTGGTTAGAGCTTAGATTTGATTGTTTTCACGAGCTTGGCGAGTCCTCATGGTTCAAGGATGGATTTTCACATGTTTAGTTTCCTTTATGTACATTCCCTTTTGTACATGTTGTATGGGCTAGGCCCTATTTCATTCACTATTGTAATAGATGGCTATGATGAGAGAAAGTGTCTAGACTTTCACTTTATTTTATGAAAAACTTTTAAAACTTGAAATGTGTTTTACTCTTATTGTTCTATTTCTTATGTTATGAGGACTAAGTGGCTTGTATGGAGTCCTTCGGGTTTCTATAAGCCTTGTTACATCTAGGGGGTACCACTGGGTCATGACACAATTCTACCCTAGAATCATAGAATATGCATGGGTGTGTGTAATTTCATCCTAAAAGCATGTAATCCTACCAAATCAATAATAAATAATCATAATCCATTCAATTGGATCAACATTCATCATAACCCACAACACTGGAAGAAATTCTAACTAGAATTGGGGATTTGGACTTCACAAATTGGGGAATTCTAGGGGACTCCATGGGAGAAAGGATCCCATGGATGAAAAGTCATCATACCTTAGTCACAAAGCCCACCAAAATCTTGAAGATTGGAGACTTGAACTTTACCTAGCTTCAATCTCTTCCTTCCTTTTCCACCTTCTAGAGAGATAATATTTAAGAGGGAGTTTGGGTTTTCTTTTGGGAATTGAGAGAATGACTTAATTAAGTGGATTTTGGGGTCTAAAATACTTATATAGGTGATCTAGGTTTAGGAAAAACGACACCACTTCAATTTAATTAAAATTGGAAAAGACCCATAAGTCCCTAAAAGTAACTGACAGTCGCGACCGACGAACCCCCGACCGACGGACCATGGTCAGGACGACGGACCGTCTTGCACGTTCATTGTTTGGTGGTTAGAGACTGGTTTTTGGGGCAGTGGACCACGGACCGTGGTTTGACCAATGGTCCGTTGGAGAGGCTGTGGTCCTGAGGTCTGAGCCTTGGCTGGGTGACCAACCACTGACCCTTACCTACGGTCTGTGGGTCAGTCCACGGGTCGTGGGTGGCCGGTCGTGGATGGCACCTGCATTTTTTCAAAAGCTGTTATTTTGCCTCATTTTGAATCCGGGGTGTCACATGATCTCCCCCTTGGGATCATTCGTCCTTGTAATAGATTCTCGGCATATTTCTAAACAAAAAGACTCAAGTCTAGCAGTCCATCATGCATGCAACTCATCAAAATGCACATAGCCAAGAAGGAAACATCTACTCCAAGCTCGACATACTCAATGCACCATAAAGGAGTAGGAACTACATTTAACAAGCCAATATGCATGAAATATTCAAATTTCTTACATTTAAGGAGGAACTATCATCTCTGAACTTAGAAGCATGCTCAACACAATCTCATGGAGCCTATATGCAATCTAAACTCAAAAGCACATATTTAAGGAGGAAATCTCCACTCCAAGCTAAGGCATGTTCAACAACTCATCTCACGAAGTCTATAGGCAACTCATACTCAATGCAGAGCAACATGAGGAAAATACATCATAAAAGCCATTTTCTTTCAAACCTTAAGCTTTTTCATGAACATGCAGATTTAAGGAAATCATGGAAACACATAAAACACACATGACTTCAAACAAAAGCAAATCAAGACAAACTCATTACCTCAATCTAGAATAGGATGAAAAAGATGAGGATACTGGGACATCATATCGACCTCGGTCTCCCAAGTAGCACCCTCAACTAGATGGTTTCTCCACAACACTTTCACGGAAGCAACCTCTTTATTTCTCAACCTCTTAATTTGCCGATCTAGGATCTCCACCAAAACTTCTTTATAAGAAAGGTTCCCTTTTACTTCCAACCCTCTAAGGGGATTATGGATGTCTGATCGCCAACACACTTTTTCAACATAGAGACATGGAAAACCGTATGCAACGATGCCAACCCATTTGGCAATTCAAGATCATATGCAACCTTACCAACATGTCTCACAATTTGATATGGGCCTACAAAATGGGGACTAAGTTTTACCTTTCTTACCAAACCTCATTACACCCTTCATCGGTGAGATTTTCAAGTAAACATTATCAAGCACATCAAATTCAAGGTCTCTCCTTCTAACATTCGCATAAGACTTTTGTCGACTTTGGGTCATTCTCAACCTCTCTCAAATAAGTTGAATATTCTCTATAGTCTCATGAACTAACTCAGGTCCTATAAAGCAACTTCAAACCATCCTATAGGAGATCTACACCTCCTACCATAAAGAGCCTCAAACTAAGCAATACCAATACTAGAATGGTAGCTATTATTATAGGCAAATTCAATCAAGGGCAAATGGTCATCCCAATTTCTCTTGAAATCAATCACGCAAGCCTTCAACATGTCTTCCAATGTTTGGATTGTTCATTCCGCTTGTCCATCGGTTTGGGGGTTATAAGTTGTGCTAAGCTTAACTTTCGTGCAAAGACCCTTTTGGAAGGACTTCCAAAATTGAGTACCTTTATTGGAGATAATGTATAAGGGCACTCCATGCAACCTTACCATATCTCTCAAATAAAACTTAGCATAATCTTCCGCTGAATAGGAAACCTTGACGGGAATGAAATGGGCCGACTTCGTTATTCGGTCTACTATAACCCAAATTGAATCATATTGGTGTCGAGTACGTGGCAATCCCACTATGAAGTCCATATTCAAATCTTCTCACTTCCAAGTAGGAATACTAATATCTTAGGATAAACCTCCCAGTTTCTGATGCTCAACCTTCACTTGTTGGCAATTAGGACACTCAGCCACAAATCCCGCAATATCCTTCTTCAACCCATTCCACCAATAGATCTCCCATAATCACAGTACATCTTGGTGGGTCCCGGGTGAATAGAATACTGAGAACTATGGGCTTCTGACGATTTTTGTTCCCTTAAGTCATCAACATTCGAAACACACAAACGACCTTGATATGTTAGGACACCATCTCCCCCTTAGGAGAAAGCCTCTACGGACTTCTGTAGTACCTCTTATTTCAATTCAACTAAGGTCAGATCAAGACATTGTTTGGTTTTTACATTAATAACAAAAGATGATTTGGAACCCTTATGGACCATAACACCACCCTTGATGAAATCCACTAGTTGAACTCCAAACCGGGCCAATCTATGAACATCTTGAACCAACTTTTTTCTCTCATCATCAACATGTGAAACACTACCCATGGATAACCGACTAAGGGCAACCGCCACCATATTTGCTTTACCGGGGTGATAGAGAACACTCATATCATAATCTTTCAATAACTCAAGCCACCATTTTTGGCGAAGATTTAGATATTTTTGGGTAAACACATATTTCAAACTCTTATGGTCGGTAAAAACATCCACATGAACACCATACAAATAATGCCTCCAAATCTTTAAGGAAAAATACAACCATCGTTAATTCAAGTTCGTGGGTAGGATAATTCTTCCTATGGATTTTAAGTTGCCTCAAAGCATAGGCAATAACCTTACCATTTTGCAAAAGCATAAATCCCAACCCAACTCTAGAGGCATCACAATAAACAACAAAATCATTCGTCCCTTCCGGTAAGGTCAACACCGGAGAAAAGGTAAGTTTATCTTTCAATTCTTGAAAACTTTTCTCACAAGCTTAGGACCATATGAACTTGGCCTTCTTTTGAGTCAAAGTCGTCAAAGGAGAAGCAATGGAGGAAAACCCCTAAAAAAACCTTCTATAGTAACCGGTCAAACCCAAGAAGCTTCTAATGTCTGTCGGTGATAGAGGTCTAGTCCAACTCTTAACTGCATCCGTCTTAAGAGGATGTACCTCAATGCCCTTACTTGAAACAATGTGGCCTAGAAAAGCCACAGACCTTAGCCAAAACTCACATTTGCTAAACTTAGCAAAAAGTTGTCTTTCCTTAAGGATTTGCAACACAATCCTCAAATGATTAATGTGATCATCCTCGCTCCTCGAATAAATCAAAATATCTTCAATGAACACAATTATGAAAGATCAAGGTATTATTTAAACACCGTATTCATCAAATTCATAAATGTATCCAGAGAATTAGTCAAACCAAAGGACATAACCAAAAATGCATAGTGACCATATTGGGTTCTAAAAGTCATTTTCGGAATATCTTCCTCTTTCACCCTCAATTGGTGATAACCCGATCAGAGATCAATTTTAGAGAAATAACTTGCTCTTGAAGTTGATTAAACAAGTCATCTATTCTTGGAAGAGGATATTTATTCTTGATGGTCACTTTGTATTGCCGATAATCAATACACATACGTAGTGAACCATCTTTCTTCCTAACAAACAACACCGGAGAACCCCATGGGAAGATACTTGGTCGGATGAAACCCTTATCCAACAAGTCCTTTAATTGTTCATTTAACTCCTTAAGTTCTGTTGGAGACATTCTATAAGGAGGGATAGAGATAGGCTAGGTAATGGGGAGAAGGTCATCCCAAAGTCTATTTCCCTTTCGGGAGGAATACCGAGTAAATCATCGGGGAATACTTGCAAAAACTCGTTAACGACAGGGACCAACTCAAGAATAAGAGTTTTGGACTCCACATCCCTCACCCTCACTATATGGTAGACACAGCCCTTCGAGATTATTTTTCTAGCTTTAAGGTAAGAAACAAATTGACCTCTAGTCATAGATATCCCTCCCTGCCATTCTAGGATAGGCTCATTTGGGAATTGAAATTTGACTACCCGGGTTCTACAATCTATAGAAGCATAACTGGAATGTAGCCAATCCCACCCAAGGATGACATCGAAATGTATCATGTCAAGCTCTACCAAATCTACTAAAGTGACTCTATGGGATAAGGAAACGGGACATCTTCTATAAACCCTTTTTTCCACCACAGAATCACCAACAGGGGTAGAGACAGAAAAAGGTTTTAACAACACATCAGGAAGCATATCAAATCTCATAGCCACATAGGGAGTCACAAAAGATAAAGTAGCACCGCTATCAAGTAAAGCATACACATCAAGTTGAAATACTTTTAATAAACTAATCACCATATTTGAGGAACTCTCTTGATCACCTCTAGTTTGGAGTGCATAGAAATGGTTTTGCTTAGGAGCATTCCCATCCGAACCACTTGGACTAGATGAAGGGTAGGATTGAGCCCTACGACGAGTGTCCCCTTATTTCTAGTGACCGAAGGGAAATATTCCTTATTTTATGATCCATTTTACCACACCCAAAGCAAGCATTAGAACCCGCTAGACACTTCCCTTCAGGATTTCTCCCACATTTAGCACAAGTAGGCATCAAAGACCTACTAACATATCCTTAAGGTCTTGGGTTAGACATACTCTCATTATTAGGCCTTGGAGGATCATTTGTAGAACCTTTCCTTGAGAAGTTTTGTCGAAACCTTGAATGACCCCAACCGCCAGACCTAGAATGTGAAAAGTTACCTTCATCCACCCTTGCCCTTTTTGCCTCCCTAGATATTTCCTTGAGCTTTTCTTCCTCAATTTGTTGGGCATTCACCATAAGGCGAGAAATGTCCATGTCATGGACAAGCATAGAAGTGCGGCACTCTTTGACTACCATGTCAGCACACCCGATACAAACTTACTCATCTTAGCCCTACGATCCGCCACAATAGAAGGAGCATATTTGGAGAATTGAGTGAACCTCAAGGAATACTCCCGCACACTCATATTTCCTTGCCTAAGGTTAATGAACTCAAGCAACTTGGCCTCTCTCATCTCAAGAGGGAAGAATTTATCAAGAAAAGCACTTTTGAACCTCTCCCATTCTATGGGACCCGCTTCTACCGACCTTTCTTCCTTCCACTGATTGAACCAAATCTGAGAAACTCCTTAGAGTTGATAAAATGTCAATTCCGCCTTCTCTACCGGAGTCACTACTATAATAACAAGCATCTTGTAGACCTCGTCTATAAACACTTGAGGATCTTTCTCAACTTTACAGACATAAAATTTTGGAGGGATCATCCTTGTAAAGTCCCTCACTCTTGACGCCGTCGTATCCACATTTGGGTTCACAGGGGATACCAACTCCCTATTGGCTTGAGCCGTCACAGCTTGAGTCAACACTTGGAAAGCCGACCTAAACTCCGCATTTGTCACATTATCACTCAATGGGTCAATCAGAGCTTCAAGAGGAGCTTAGGGAGAAACTTGAGGAGGAACCTTTTTATCAGCATTGTCTCCCTCCATCCTTCTAGCATTAGCCTTTCTAGTAGTCATATCTTGAAAGCCATCGGGTAAGGATTTAGAGAAAGACCTTATAGAGTTAAACTCTATGGGACGACTTAGAGAAATGAAGAAGTGAGATTACCTAAACATCTAATAGCCTCTCATTCATAAATGTGGAGCGTTTCACGCTTATGAATAAGATTGTACTAGACGTGGCTTGAGACATCCTAGAACCATTCTAAACCTTATGCTCTGATTACCAAGTTTGTCGCGACCCAGGGTCCCCCTAGATGTGACAAGGCTTATAAGACCCCGAGAGACCTCATACAAGCCACTTAGAATATCATAACATAAAGTAATAGAAAATGGTGCAGAAATTTAAAACATTTTCCATACAATCGAAGTCTTTCATAAAACGAGCGGAAGTCTAACATCATTGTCTCAAACCATCTAACATAAGAGTAATTCTTGTGACGCAACCCATACAATAGTCTAACATGAAAAGAAAGACATAAAGGGAAAAGGGGTGGTCCAATCCTCGAATGCTATAAGGACTCACAAAATCTTCACTCCTTGATCAACTATAAACCTAGCCACCAATATGTGAATCAAGATCGCCAGACCCAACATTTTCATTAGAAATGTAGACAATAGTTTGCTTTAGTACAAGAATGTACTAAATATGTTGGCTTGCATAAACAACATAAACATAAAGGTTAGTCAACACAAACCATAAGTATAATCAATGCGCATAAGTCATCATAATGAAAGAGGAATACTTCATTAAGTAGCCTCACTTATCCTTAGTCAAGACTTGGGCCATCCGCCTCTAGTCATGCACGCATCATGGAAGGCATATCTAGCAACACTCCAAGCTAATCATCTTCATAACATAATCACATTATTCATACTTAGTTTTAAAGACATGGGGATTCGTCTCTTTGTATAACTTATAAAGGCTAATGGGTATTCGTTTGTTGCCTTACTTACTTTAAGATCATGGGTACTCGCCTCCACAATCACATCATATGACATGGGTACTCGCCTCCACATCATTTCATAAGGATCATGGGTACTCGACTCCATGTCCATTCATCATAATAGGAATGTGGGGAATCACCTCTTGTTTAATTCTAGAAATATGGGAATTGCCTCATATTCGAAAATGGAGGTCAAGGGTAATCGCCTCTAGCCTCATCAATTATTTAGCATTTTAGTCTAGATTCATTTTAGGTGAGCAATTCTTTCAACCTAGAATCATTTATGTGAGTAAACCTTTCACATTCATTCAATCATGCTTAGTAATTCATTGTGGGAAGTATCTCTTCCACACCATAATATCAACAATCAACAATTCATAGTGTAGGCTTTTCTCTCAAAGCACTTTATCACATGATCATCATTTATTCTTCATTCTCAAGCAATTCTAATCACAAATAATCTATCATATAAGGATATATCTAACCCACAAAGCTTCCCTTCATGGCATCTACCCAAATCATATCAATTCTACCCTAGAATCATAGGATAGGCATGTGTACGTGTAATTTCATCCTAAAAACATATAATCTTACCAAATCAATCATAAACAATCATAATCCACTCAATTGGATCAACATTCAACATAACCTACAACATTGGAAGAAACTCTAACTAGAATTGCAAATTTAGACTTCACAAATTGGGTAATTCTATGGGACTCCATGGGAGAAAGGATCCCATTGATGAAAATCCATCATACCTTAGTCACAAATCCCACCAAAAGCTTGAATATTGGAGACTTGAACTTGACCTAGTTTCAATATCTCTCTTCTTCTTCCACCTTCTAGAGAGATAATATTTGAGAGAGAGTTTGGGTTTTCTTTTGGGAATTTAGAGAATGAATTAATTGAGAGGATTTAGGGGTCTAAAATACTTAGATAGGTGTTCTAGGTTTAGGCAAAACGACACCACTTCAATTTAGTTAAAACCATAAAAGACCCATAAGTCCTTAAAAGTAACCGCCAGTCGAGGCCGATGGACGGTGGTCATGACGACGGACTGTCTTGCACGTCCGTCGTTTGGTGGTCAGAGACTGGTTTTTGGGGCCTTGGACCACAGACTGTGGTCTGACCGACAGTCTGTTGGTCAAGTTGTGGTCCTGAGGTCTGAGCCTTGGCTGGGTGACCAACCATGGACCCCTACCTACGGTCCGTGGGTCAGTCCACGGGTAGTGGGTGCCCGATCGTGGATGGCACCTGCAGTTTTCAAAAAATTGCTACTTTGCCTCATTTACAATCTGGGGTGTCACAACCAGTTAGTAAACCCCTAGGGGCACCAGTAAGACCAAAAGTGTGCATGAAAGGGCATGGACGCGTCGACCAGTCAAGTAAAAAACTGAGCACATCCCAAATGTCTCTACTATCTCAAGTAGAAAAAAAAGCACGTTCTAATGCCTCGTAATCTAAAAAATCAGTAAGTCAAGTGATCAAGTTGGTACGAATCCAATTAAAACCAAATTAGAATAAAAACTAAGTATAACAGTATCTCATCATGAATGATAAATATGCCAATGCATGGGCCGCCATCGTACTACAAAATCAGTGAGAATGAGCAAACAATGCAATGCATGCCATCACCAGTATTCAAACAAGGCACTCAAAATCAAATAATTTACATACAATGAAACAACGATACCAAAGTATAGAGTACTAACATGGGATCCAACTGGTCCTCTGATGAGTCCACGATTTGGACTTATTAAGGGCTTTATTTTAATGAATTTAGTGTCCTCAAATGCATAATGTGTGCTGATAACTGATGTAAATCCTTGAATTTCAGGTATTTGGATTGAGGAACAAAGTATGGACACTACTGAGCAAAAAGGAACAAGGCAGCTGAAAGAACGAAGAAAAGAAGGTCTGAGGATTGCCTAACCCATTAGGCTAGTCGCTGAATGGCCAATGTCTTGCCTAATGTTCCAGTGTGCCAAGCCCTGAAGGAGAAAATCAAGTCGGTGATAGAAAGGAGTAGTCGGCGAGTCACTAAATGGTTCCGCGATGCAGTGCCATATCACCCAAAGTTACAAAACTTGAAGATGCTGACTTATTGCGCCGAATGGTCCTTCGCAGAGCATTTTTGACAACTATAAATACATTTTTAAATTCTTAGTTTAGTATGATATTTTATAATTGAACAAGTTTAGAATCTATAGTTTAGTATGATGTTTTAGAATTGAACAAGTTTAGAATATAATATTTAGTTTTCAAGTTGAGAGCTTAGAACTGAGTTTTTGGAGACACTTTTTTTTAGCTTTGAAGATTTCCATTTATAAGAAAATGGAAGTGGGTGTTGAAGATTCTTCATCTTAGACCCTTGTAATATCAATCGTACCCAGTTGATGGAAACACAACTTGGTAACGATTTTTACCTTTTTATGATGTCTAGCTAAAACCCCAATTCTTGGGGTGTGGTTATGGGTTGATATAACTGCTGGGTATTGCTAATTGATAGTTAAATTATTGTTTAAAGGTGTTTTCGTTCAGTAATTGTGGTTGAATTTAATTGGTTGTAGTTGCAAATACAATCTTAACTTCGTGTTTTTGGCTTGCTCGAGAGAGATGTTTTAAAACCAAAATTACTGAATCGATGGTCTGTGGGTATTGGTTTGTTATGGGTTCAGCTCGAGAGAGTGAACCCTAAACCCTCTTCCACACATTCATCTCGAGAGAGTGAATGGACTAAAGTGAAGGTTGTGCTTAATTGCTGCTTATTGGCGTTCGAGAAAAAACAATTTGATTCGGGGTAAATTGTTCGAGAGAAAGTTTATCCCCGCTAAAGTCTAGCTTAATCACTGATTTACAGTTTTTTACTATTAATTGCAATTACCCGGTTGTTTATCTTTGCCCATAATCCTATCACATCCCAAGAATCTCATCTCCATATTTGTTATTTTTGTGTTATTTGTTGTTTTAGTTGATAATATAAACAACCCCCCTTGATATTTGACACTTGTGTCACCTATAATTTAGACCATATTTTTATTCGTAAATGTTTTTAACTATGATTGACTTGAGCATATTCATGCTTTTCTATTGATTCTCAATTACGAACCACTCCATTGGGACTCGACCCCAACTCACATAGTTGGGTTATATTACTATTGAACGATCGTTGGCACTTAGTATTGGATGAAGTGTCCTTGATAGAGTTCTTATCAAAATGGTGCCGCTTTCGGGGAGGGGTGTTACTTGAGAATTTTTAGTTAATGAATTTTAATCTTGATTAGTTATAGTTCTACTTAATTTTTAGTTTTGGCTTATGTGTTGCTGTTTTGAGCAGAGACTTTGAGCATAGTTGGTAGCAACGGTGGCCAAATAATCGAGACTAATCAAGAAATGAAAGATGACCATTATTTGGCCCCACTATTAACTCAGCTGGATGATTTAGCCAAGAAAATATTGGAGTTTGAAGACCAGGGAAAAAAGAAAGACCAGTACATTCCACCTCATGAGCGTATAAAGCCCAAAATATACGAGGGTGGACAAATGGAAGAGATGCTCTCTCTCATTCTCCATAAAGTCGAAGAGCACGACAAAGTGTTGAATGAGATGAAAGAAAATCTCTCACTAATGAATGAGATGACTACTTCCCACTCCATATCTGTTTAGTTGTTGGAGGCCCAAATGGGTCATGTGTTGTCTCATCTCGACCCCGCAAGTCGAAATTGAGTGAGGACTTGCATCGTGCCACGACGTTAACTAAGGCGCTTCTTGGGTGGCAACCCAAGTGTTATTTTCTTTCTTATTAAATTTGCAATAATTGTGTGTTGAATGTGCAGGACGAAGTGTGGGAAATGATTGAAAAGTGCAGGTTGGCAAGCTAAAAATCCAGTTGGCGAATCGCCGAAGACATCGTCCCTACGACCTCGGTCCCTACGACCTCGGTCCCAATAGTATAATCATAATCTCAATAAGTATACAGCATGCCCATTGCTAATCAACAAGCAAATGGATCAAGAAGAGATTTCAAATCAATAAAGGGGGAGCAAACTCTAGGGACGACATACAACCCCAATCACATCGTTCCAGTCCTATGTTGACATCCCTTAAGGGAACAACGTCGAGGCGACTCAATAAATAAAAATAATTTAAAGAATAAAAGAATTTAAAGAGGGTTTAAAGTGTGTGCCACCTAATTTTGAGAAAAACTAGAAAACCAATTAATTAGTTTATTTAAAAGATGTCTACTAAATCAATAGATTCTAGGTAAAAGTTCAAATTATTCTGAAGATAATATATTAGGCATCCTTCAAAATCCACAATTGTGGGTCTCGATTGAATTCATTTTTTTTCAAATTGAGGATGAGATAAAAATAAGATACAAGTATAATAAACATGCGATATACACAAATAATAAAATAAAACAAAAATATGAGAAATGGCCTAAGGTTTTCCTAACGTCAATAATATACAATAATGAATAAAAAATATTGTTCGAACTTCATTCTAATACATCAATGGGAAGCAACTCCGGGTACCTGTAAAGACACTTAGTAAAAGTGTTAGTAATAAATAAGTATGAATAAAAATAAATAAATCAAATAATAACATAAAAATAAAAACTTTTCTTATTAACATGGGAGGCCTTGGAAATCAACAATAATTTCTTCATCGGTCAAATTTAACTTGTAAAGTATATGAACTTAAACTAATTTCCGTCTTCTAAAATGGGGAGACTTCTAAAACCGACAAAGAGAATTTTTCATTGGCCAATTTTAACTTGTTTAGTATAAGTAACAATAGCAACAAAAGAGTAAAATGGGGAGGAACGAATTCTATAAGGAAAGTTTTATGGAAATATTAAAAGTAATAATTAAAATATCAATAAAGTAACATCATATATGGTTAAAGCATTACTCGAAAAATTTCAACACTTGCAATAAAGTAATTATACGAGTAATGAAATCAAACATGAAAACAAAAGAAAAATATCTCAAACCCCAAATAATTAATGACAAAAAATAATCAAAAAATATTATACACAATACAATCTGGAAATATCAAAATAATGAGCAAAAAATATGGAGACGGTAAAACGACATCCAAAACAAACGTAAGAATCGAACAGCTCAAAGAAATAGGCATAAATGTGAGACTGAAATTGGTTCAATCAAACATTAACAGTAAAATATTTGTCAATAATAACATCAAACAACTAAAAATATATACTCAAATATATACAAAATTTCAAAAGGAAAAGTGTTACCTTAGAGAAGCATTTTCCAATTAAATCTGGTTGTTTTCAGGCGTGTCGCCATAATTTCTGGTTGGAACAAGGATGTATTATTGGAGTTATTAATTTTGAGGGAGAATTGAATCATGGAACTACTGGTTACTTGCAAAAACAAACAGAAAATCGAGAAAGGGTAAAGGGGAAGGGACTGACAGCGAGGGTTGCTTCTGGTGGGGATCTCGTGATGGTTTGGAGGGTTGAGATCTGGTTGTGAAGTAGAGGAGAGGCAGCGACTTGTTGGGTTTGATTTTCAGTGAGCTCGGAGTTCACTATTAATGGTGAAACTTGAGCAAGGAGAAAGGAGGCAGTAGTGGTGCTGGGTTTGTTTTTGGTCTGGGTCATCGGGGAAGACGAGAAAATGGTGAGGGATTTAGGATCTGGTGGTTGCTCGGTGATGGTCAGAGGTTGTTTTTGTGTTGAGCGGTGTCTACAGAGAACAGAGATAGTGACTAGTTGGGTCGATTTCGCTGGAGGTCGGGTTGTTGGCCGGAGAAAGAAGGACATAAATGACGATGGAAAAGGGGGGTTTGGGGTGGTGGTCTTCTGGTAAGGGAGAGGACAATGAGAGGGAAGATTGACCAGTGGGGTTTTGTTGGTGGTGACTGGTCGGAGCTCAGGTTTTGCCGGAGAAAGATAATGAATAGTAGAAAAATAAAGTAAAAATCTGAAAAATTGAACCCCAATTCTAAAACTTATTCACCACCCCCTAGCAATTGCTTAAATAGAAAATTGACAACATCTTTAGTACAATACCATTACCTTAAAACTGTGTACCAAAACCACTGGTTAATAAAATATCAGTGTAAGCAATTCTTATCCGATTTTAATGTATTTCTAGACTGTGCTAAAAACACAAAATGAATATTAATAAAAGTAACCAATAAAATTAATATTAAAAAATATAACAAATAAAATGAATGATGTAAAAAATGCAACTAAACAAAAAATAATAATTTGATAAAACTGAACAAATATTTGAATATATCAAACTGATTGTGACAAAATAATAATATAATCAAAATTAATCGATCAAAATCCTAATATTTTAAAAAAAAATAAGAATAATTATCAAAAAATTGCATTAAAATTGCAAAACATGTATTTTTGAACTAATTAATGACTAAAATACTTAAAGTATTAACTTTGAAAAATATCAGACCAAAATTTGGTGTCAACATCCTAGACTGAGCAAAGCTAGGACCGATCCACGGCTACGACGAGCCACCAAGGTCACAAGCATCATCACAAGCAGAACGATCCAAAACAAGCCCTAACGGGAGAAAACTATAACTACGAGGTGATAAAACAGGACCTGAAACATCTAATATCCAACCTAGTCGAAGGCAACCACGAATCAAACCTAACTACGATAAGCAGAATCATTTACTCCACAAGCGAAGCCACAATCTAAACTAAGGGTCCCAACACCCACATTAAGCACAAGGCTCCTACTGAATCAAGAAAAGACGGAATAACAAGAGAAAAGCTAAATACCCTACAAATACCATCCAAAACTACATGAAAACTATATTAGGCATTATTTAAGAAGCTCAATCAAAATAGTAGACCGAATCCTACCTCAAAGCCGAACACGAGTGCTTCAAATCCACCATACACGAGCTATCCACATCCAAAATGCCTCCGAACACCGCCAAACTATTGAATTATCAATCACAACATCATTATAGACGTTTTGACACTAAAATCGCAACAACTGGAAATGAACCCAAAATTGAGTCAAAATGAGAATGTGGGACCCACGTTAGGAATGACAAAATTGACTCCGTCAAAAGGTCCTAATTGACTAATTGAGCTTGTGCCCCGAAACAGGGCTTAATTCATGCTTGGAACAACCCAAACCACCACATGCAATAAAACACAAATTAATGAAAAGTAAAAGAGAGCTGGCAGCCCCTTTAGGAGAAAAATACATCAAACGAAGAGCCTCCGACACATCGTGAACACTCCATCACGTAGTTCCAATCGACATGGACCTCCAGAACTTTGAATCACCTCAATCGGAGCTCCCAAGCTTAAGAAATTGCATTTGGTAGAATGAGGACTAAGTTGAAATTTCTAGGTATAAATACTTGTAACTAGTCGCTAAAACAAAAATTTGGTCGATAAAATTCAGATATCTAGTTGCTAAAAGCCTGCACCAAATATCAGCACTTCAGCTTGTTTGCTCAAACTTCGAATTCTCCGACGGGATATCCGTGATTCATTAAAAACCCCGAGCGCGGAAACAAAATATTCTACCCCATCAAATTCGGCATTCCGAACTTAATGGAACCATCAAACTTTCATCCGAGGTCGTTTTGATGAAAAGTGGGTCTCACACCCAAGTTCCCTTTTAAGCTAAAAGCCACAAGAATGCTCAAAATGAGTTCGGAAGCCTAGGGAATCGCACGAAAGGTCGTTCTAGACCAAAATTGGCATTCCAGAGCTAATCGCTCTGATGAAATTCTCATCCGAGCATGATTACCAAGTATGTTGACCAAAGTCAACTATTGGTTTAAGTTTCAAAGTTAATACACCTAACGACACAAACTCACACTAGAAGTCTCGGGGCCCGAACCAACTATGTCCCTAACCTAAAATGGCCCTTCTAGAGCTGATGAAACCGTAAGAATTGCATTCTGAGGCCGTCTTCCAGATTTTTTGACTGAAGTCAATCGTTCAAGTTTCAAAGTCGCTCCAAAATACGAAAACTTGTACGAAAGCCAAACGAACGACCCATCGACCGAGCTATCAGTCCCAGAAAGTCATAAATGACTTAGGGTCACTATAAGAAAGCTCTAAACGCTAAAAAGATCGATAAACGAAGAAAATAATCTATATAATCATTACAGATAGTGACATTCCTAGTCCCACTAAGAATTCTCATAGACATTCATATACATGAAACGTATAAAATAAATGTTCTCGTCTTGAACGTTGTTTTTCCTTTCATTAATAAATTATAAATAAATTTTGATGAAAACATATATAAGATATTTAAAATTATTTATAAAAATAATATATTATGAATGTATAATAATAAAATATATGTATATAATTTATCGGTTCTGTTCGGTTATATCTTAAATTTTTTTAACAAAACCAAAATCAAACCAAACACTATCAATTTTTAAAAATCTAAAACCAAACCAAACCCAAAAAAATTTGATTTGGGTTTGATTTTTTGGTTTGGATTGATTTTATCCAAACTGTGAACACCCCTATCTGACGCGTCCAAGTTTATGGATCTCGGATACATAGAGTCAAAATTAGGTGTAATTTATCCACATAAACTGTAACAATATAACCTCTCTCCTATCTCGCTCGCATATCTACTTCTCTCTCGCCATGTATTTGTATATTAGAATATATTTGAGACCAGATACATGTATCTAATGTGATTCACATGTATCTAGTATAAACAAACTCTCTCATTGACCTCACTCACCTCTCTACTTATGTATCTATATTTCATAATGTATCTGATAACAGAAATATATCTAGTTTAGATATATCTAAAAGTATTAAATTATTAACTAGTGAGATAATATAAAATTATTTCAAACTATAGAGACAAAAATATTTATCTAAGTTCTTAGATTCATGCAAATGTTGTCGAGGCCTTTTGACTTTCTTTCTTGTGACTTATGAGAACCTGAGTTAAACAGTGCAACGTGTAGGCAGATGATTGGAAGGACAACGCAATGCAAAAGTTGGAACGTAAACTAAAATTACCAAAGTGACCATTCACCTGGCCGTTACGCTCTTGACCTCTCCCATACCCCATACCCCAAATTCAGTCGCTTCAACTTTACGGTGTCTTCTCAAAGGATTTCACCACTTTCAATCTCTTGTCGATCTCTTCTTTCGGTAAATGTTCATCTGATTTTTTTTTGCATTAAGCATTTTATTTAGCTCTGCTAATCTGACCTCCTTCTTGTCGATGTAATTTATTTTCTATGTTCATATAGAGGAAATTTATGTTTTCTGTCAGTTAAAAGAGAAATTAGTGTTCCTGTTGTCCTACATTGAAGTTTAACATTCGTTTGCTGATCGATTTTGAGATTGATCTGCATTTATGGTTCCGAAAATGCCTTCTTTCTGATTTCTAGTTTACTAATTGATTCTGGAATATCCAACTTTTACATTATTTTAGGTGTGATGTTGCAATGTTGATCTAACTTTTATTTTTGAAGTTTCACATTGTTTGGTGGTTAATCTGAAACATGAAATGGATTTGGATTTGATTCTATAGTTTATTGGTTTATTCCGAAGCTTCAGGTTCATGCTGGACGGTGCTTCACAAGTTTAACAAGGAAGAGACTTATATGCTCTCTTGTTTTTTTTTTTTTTTTTAGCATGTTGAAATTTGAATTCAAGTTGATTCTTATTCTCAAGTGTTGCAATTAGCATTTTTTAGCTGTGTACATGCAAAGTTTTTCTTTTTTATGTGTTTATCTTTGAAGTTACATGTTGAATTGAAAAATGAGTTGATTTGATTTAAGGTTCCAAAATGCCTTAGCAGATGGAGAGTTTATTGATTGATTCTAAAGTTTGATTAATTTTGTTTAGTGCTCCACAAGTTCTAATGAGAAAGAGATGTTAAATGCATGTTAATTTTGTGTCTAATTTGAAATGTCATACTTGATTATAATATTTTATGGTTTCTGTAGGCTGTGCTGTTCCATTAGTATTTTCTGAGTTTTAATTGTTGGCCCTGTGCCAATGGAAGAAGAGAAGAAGAAGAGGAAGAACAAGAAAAAGAAGAATAAACTAACCAAAGGAATAGAAAATAATGCCGTTGGTGCAGAAGAATCCGCTTCCTCCAATCAGAACCATCCTGCTGAAATACGTGGTTCTGAAGCACATACTGATGATACTTCGGGGATAGATGACGATTCCAATAGACATGATACTGAGGGTGCCAAAGTCGTAAGTTAACTTCTATAACCAAATCATTCTGGTACTAAAGGTTTATTTGTTTTCCAAATCTAAGAGGAGTCATGTTTCTAGAACCATATATGGATTTTGCATGCCACTTCTTGTTGTATTTCTTTTTTTGGTGAAAGAACATATTCATACTTTTAACATTATTGGGTGATCTAAAAGTACAACAAATAGATGTTATTTAACTGATAAGTTGCCCTTGTCTAAATGACCCCAAACATGTATCCATGAATTAATCATCATGGATAACTTTGGTGGGTTTTTGGAGAGGTAGATGTAGGCCGGAGAAGTATTGGAGAGAAGTGACTAGACAAGACATGATGCAACTTCAGCTCACCAAGGTCATGACCTTAGAAAAGGAGGTTATTGAGGCACACATTAGGGCAGAGGGTTAGTCGGCAGTTGTGCATCGCCTAGCTATGTAGTAATTCTTGTCCTTCGATTTTGCTGTTATCTGTTGTTTCTTGTACTTCAATTGTCCTACTATTTGTTGTAGTTATTGTCAATTTTATTTTTTCCAGCATATTTTATCTAATTATTTTTCCTTTCCTATCTTTTCATAGTGCTGAGGGTGTATTGTAAACAACTCACTACCTCCCAGGGTAGGGTAAGGTCTAGTACACTCTACCTCCCTAGATTCCACTGGTTACATTGTTGTAATCATCAAATGCTATTATGAGCTTCTTGCTCATAACTAAACTGAATTCAGAAATTGAGTTGTTAGAGAATAAAGGTTGCGTTGGTCGTGAAGAAAGGAACTAGAAAACATATTTGAAGGAGAGAAACAGAGAGAGCGTGTGTTTTGAGTCCAATTCTTAAAGAATATCTTTTTCACATCATGATCATCTTAATGGTTGAGATTAAATAAGGGCAGAAAATGTGTTGATTTAAAGCCCAAAATGTTGCCTCACTTTGTCACAGTCCAACATAGCTTATGCTCTTCTCTGAACCCAACTATGGGGTTTCTGTATATTCAAGATTTATGCTATAAGTAATCCTCTTAATTTGAATATGTATTTTTTTTAAAGTTTTGCTGCATCATTAATGGGAAAGTGTAATAAGAAATCATAGTTGCAGAATTTAGTTTTCCTTATGCTCGATCAGTAAGTGAATTGGTACAAAAAACTTGAAAGCCCTGTCATAGAGCAGTGTTTTCCTTCTTTTCCTTATGAACAAATGCAGGTGCAATATTCAATGCCTACTGGTAAAGTGTTCTCTTTTAAACTGTGAATGTAAGCGGATTTCTCATGAATTTATAACCATAGATGAAAGAGTCTTTACTTGTCAAATTTTTATTGCAAGCTGGAATTAGATCTTCATTTTGGTTGGAAATAGAAAGGGTCCTTTCTCCACTAAGTGGAAAGTTAATAGGAGAAACTCATGTTAGGAAGGGTGCATGGAAGAAGAGAATAAGGAAAGAGAAAATGGAAGGAAATATATTGGAATATCTTGAGAGAAAAAAGAATTAAAAGGAGAAGGATTAGAACTGGGGCTGCCTGGTGCAGAGAAGAAATAATTAAAGAAAGTATGTAGAATGCCTTTTCACCTTTAAATTTTAAAATCAGTGTTAATAGTACCTATGTGCCACAAATAAGATTAGATGTAGAAGCTAAAGCTAAGTTTTGTGAGGATATGGCTAACTTGGTTCAAGGAATTCCAGGAGGCAGGAGGCTGACAAATCCTTATAGGTAGAGAACTAAATAGCCATGTAGGTAAACAGACCGACGACTTTGAACAAGTACATGGTGGTTATAGTTATGTTATTAGGAATGACATAGTGAATTCTATTTAGAATTTTATTTAGATTGTGATTTTGTGGTAGCTAACACATATTTTAAGAATAAAGATTCTGACCTAATTACTTATAAGAGTGGGTGTAACCATAGTCCAATACATTTTCATTTTATCCTTATTAGAAGATGAAAAGTACATGCAAGGACTGTAAGGTTATTCTATGAGAAATGCTGACCAACCTATTAACAAACAATATATGTTACCCTTCAGTTTAGGAGTGTTATTAGCTTCCTATATTTCAGTTAACTGTTGGTATACATGGTTAGTAATTTATACTATTTAAGACTTCAACAGTTTCCTGTATTCTAGGTCTCAAGTTAGTTTGTACCTTATCAGGGTAGTATTTTCAATTCTGTATCTGCTCTATATATAGAATTAAAGAGCCTGTTGTATGTGAATGAAATCATCCTTCTCTTCTACAATTCAAACCTTTATATGGTATCAAGAGCTTTTATTCTCCTCACAGAGTTCTAATAACCCACCCACCACAAATGGCACCTTCAGTTACCAATTCCGATGCAGCCAACACCACCACCATTGTTCAATTCAACTCTGTTACCCAGCTTCTGATTAGACTTGCTGGCAACCATAACTTTTCCTTGTGGAAGGCACAAGTGTCCATGCTCATGAGAGGACACAATCTTTATGGACATCTAGATGGGACTGCCCTTGCTCATGTCGAGACCACCACCACAAACAACCAGACAATTGCCAACCCAGATTATCTTAATTGGTTTTGCGAGGACCAATTGATCCCAAATGCAATTTTAGCATCAGTAGATCCAACTCTTACTTCCATTGTAGCCGTTGCAACCACTGCCAAAGCAGCCTGAGATTCCCTCCATACTGCATATGCCACTAAGTTGAAAACTCGCATTTTCAGCTTGTGAGATCGCCTCGTTTATCTCACCAAAGAGAGTTTTTGTAACAAACTATCTCAACCAAGTACGATCTCTCTGCGATGATATAGCGATTGCAGGAGCTCATGTCACCAACGAAACTCATTGTCAATATTCTCACTGGTCTTGGACCAGAATATCGAGAAATCTCAGACGATCTTGGACCAGAATATCGAGAAATTCATAGAAGTGGCAGGTCTATAATTACATCACTTTCCCAATGATTCTCTCTAAAAGATTTTGGGCTCCCACATTATTTTTTGGGTGTTGAGGTGATATCCACGCCAACTGCCATATATTTGTCTCAACAAAAATATGTCATGCATCTTTTAGATGAATTGCATATGGCTGATTGCAAGGGTGTTCTCTCATCGATGACATCAACCTGCACCTTAGTTGATTCAAAAGCTGATTCTGTAGTTGACATTTCCCTTTACAGAAAAATCATTGGTAAGCTTCACTACTTGCCCTTCACTAGGCCTGACTGCCTGAATTCGGGTTTGCTATGAGCAAGTTGTCTCAGTTTATGCGTAGTCCCAAAATGTCTAAATGGGAAAGCCATCAAACGTTTGTTGTGCCTGAAACACACAAGCACATGGGGAGTCCAGCTAAGTCGACAACTAATAGGCCGTTTACTCGCTTATTCTAACTCTAATTGGTTTGGAAATCCACAAGACAGAACATCAACAATAGGTTGTGTTGTCCACCTATCACTGTTTTCTTCACCAACTGTTTTCTGTGACAACGTTATCACCACTTACATTTGTGCTAATCCAGTTTTTCATAGTAGGGTGAAGCATGTAGCCACTGATTTCCATTTTGTTCATGAGCAAGTTCAACAAAATGCTCTTGAGGTTCGTCACATTCACTCTTGTTGATCGAGTCGCTGTTGTACTCACCAAGCCTTTCTACGTACAACTTTTTTGCGCCATTTTCACAAGTTGGTGCTTGTTCCAGTCACCCAACTTGCGGGGCGTCTTAACAGATAATATCTGTTACCCTTCAGTTTAGGAGTCTGTGATTCGCTTCCTATATTACAACTATTTGATGGTATACATAGTTAGTCATTTGTAGTATTTAGGATTTTAATAGTTTCCTGTATTCTAGGTCTTCTGGTGGTTTGTGCCTTATCAGATCAGTATTTTCAAAAGAGCATATTGTACGTGAATAAAATCATTTTTCTCTTCTATGTCTTAAACCTTCATACACCCAACATTGGTTAGTAGTCTTATATGAAAGCTTAACAGTAGAGTGAGAAAAGTGCAAATTTCAAACAACCGCAAATTAGGTGTTGGGCTTGAGACTTAGAGGGAGACGTAGATATCTTGTGGAAAGAAATGTCAGTTTGCATTAAAAACATAGCAACTAAAGTTTTAGGTATGTCTAAAGGTCTAGGTTCTCAACCAAGGAATTCTGGTGGTGGAATGAGGAGGTACACAAAGTTATTAAAGCTAAAATAGTGTTATAAGAAGTTGCCAAAGGCAAAGGACGGAGAATCCTCATACTAAGATTAGATAAGATTAAAAATGAACACATTTGCAAGAAGGTCCAAGTCACATGCATTGAGGATAAAATGCGAGAAGGTCGCTTGAGATGGTTTGGACATGTTTTGCATCAACCTACAAATGTATTAGTCCGTAGGAGTGAAACTATTGTAAGTGAAAGTGGTAAAAAGGGACAGGGTAAACCTAAAATCACATGGAAGGAAGTTGTCTTGAAATGCTTGTGTCAATGCAGACTTTGCTAAAGATAGGACACAATAGAAGAAAAAGATCTATATAGGTGATAACTACTATTCCCCCTTGTCCCAATTTATATGATATTTGTCGCAAAGAATGACACATTTCCTTATTTGGCAAATATTGACGTTACCAACATTAAACACATGTTGGGTCTCACTTATTTGGCAAAAAGTCCACAAAAGGTGTACTCTTCTATGTAAAATTCATTTTTAAGGGGTAATTTTGGAACATTGCAAAGTCTTCTTATATTTCTTTAAACTCCATGCCCAATCAAACTACATCACATAAATTGGGACAGAAGGAGTAGTTCAAAATAAGTCTTAGTGTTATTAATATTATAGTATTATTATAACTATTATTTATTTATTATTATTATTATTAAACTATTAGTTGTAGACATATTTAATTTATTTTTATATTATTTAGTATGATGATGCTACAAAATGAGTTTAAATGAAGAAATAAGATTCATATAACCAAACCCAGCAATTTTTGGGACTGAGGCCTTGTTGTAAACATCTAAGGTCCTTGATACTTTCTGATATGTTCTCTTTTGACATTCTTGCTTTTACAGTCATCTTTAGCCGAGAATGAGAAACACTGTAGGATGGATACAGAGGTGAGTTAAGGCCTCCTCTTTTAGCAGCTGCTGAGCTATTTTCAGTTATGGGCTCATCATTTTATGATAATTGTATTCTCTTCCCCTCTCTCTTATCTGTCTATTGTATAACTCATGACAAGTCATTGCTTTCTCTATTTTATGGACAGGCCACCTTTGAAGAGAAAATTAAACAATTACAGAAAGACAAAGTGTCACATATGCAAAAGGAGGTATAATGCTGTAAAACCTTTTGCTTGTGTAGCCTTTAAATGAGCTTACATCTGCATGGAATCACATAGATATTTTCTATCTACATTTTAATTGAAACATTTAAAAGTTACTGCTGTTTTACAGGCTATCTTCGAGGAGAAACTTAAACAGTTCTCACGGGAAAAAGATGCCAGTTTACTGAAGGAGGTAATAGAAACTACACAAAATTTGCATTGTAAAAACCTGCAACTTGCTAACTCATAGCCCAGTGGCTGGTGCCTAATCAGTTTTTTTAAGATTTTCACTCCTAATCTTGCGGATTTACCTTGATGTGCAGTCTAACTTTAACGAGAGGATTAAACAACTTCAGAATGAAAATAACAGTCATCTGCATAAAGAGGTATTTTATTAGTTCTGCCTCTGTCTGAAAGTGAAAAAACAAAGTGATTTTGACCAAATATTAAGAGTATCCTCTCATTATTCAAATATGGGGAAAACTGTGTTGTACTTCTTGTGTGTTGTTCGCGTTATGTAGTTTCATTTTCAAAAACGAATTGTTCAAGTACGGTTAAATTTCGAAGTCTGATGGTTTTCCATGCTGCTACGTGCACAGAGTATGCAAAATCAGTGCTGTGTTTTTTAAATGTCTTGTCCTATTTATCCTATCTATTTTGAGTTTTACGCTCTTCTGTGATCCACAGGCTAGTTTTGAGATGAAAATCATGCAATTGCAAGATAAAAGTAGCAGTCTCATGAGGCAAGAGGTAATGGGAAAACATGGATAGATGCATACTGCTATCACAATAGTTGTGCTTTCTGGAACGTATTATCCACCTAAAATATTCTTTCCTTGTTTGGTCAATGGTCCTTCTGCAGCAATCAGTGACCTTTTGGACTTTTGCAGGCTAACCAAGAAGAAAAGATAAGACAATTGCATATGGAGAAGGATGTTTACTTGCAGAAAGAGGTACTAAAACTTTTAGCCATTCTCATTTCTACTTCTGTGGAAGTTTTCAAAGATATATTGCATTTAGGACACCAAATTGATATTTTTTAGTTGCCATTGCCAGTCTCTTTTTATTGTACTTTTACTTCCACAATGACTCTTTAAAGTTTAGGTCTACATGACAAGAAGTATGCTCTCTGTAATTTTCAGGCTGAGTTTCAGATGAAGAATTCTCAGTTACAAAGTGAAAAGAATTCCTGTCTTCTAAAGGAGGTGATAATCCCATATTATCATCATTTTGTTTTACCATCACTGGTTATAAGCAATTCAGTGTCACTCATATCCTTAACTGCATTTTCTGCAATTTTAAGATTTTCTCTTGAGGCCTGCAGTAAGTTCCAGCGTAATACCTTGTTCCTTACAGGCTGGCTTAGAGAAAAGAAATAATGAGTTGGTGGATGAAGTGGAGAAGTTGAATTCAAAGAGGGTAATGAATCCTGAAGTTTAATTTTTATGTGCTTCTGTTGTTTCACTTGATCATGGGGGTTTATCATGCCATTGAGTTTTGTTGCATACCTTTTATCTTCATGTATTGTGGCAATATAGTGGTACTTCTCCTTGAGAATTTGCTTGGTTCAAAAACTTTCACTAGAATAACTTTAGCATGAATATCAGGTCAATTTGGAAAAAAAAGTAAAAGAGATGGAGAAGGAAACAGAAAACAGGGTCCAGAAGGAGGTAATCTCTCTCCTATTTTAATACTAGTAACCTTGACAGGGAACTGTTCCTAATATCGACTGTACTGATACTTTTCGTTTTTGTTTCGTCTGTTGTTTCTCCTTATTTTTGTTTCTGGTTCCATGTGGGGAAAAGAAATAACTAGAAGCTAGCATGCTTTGTAGAGCAGGATTCATGAGATGGAATAGATTTTGGTCTAATACCTTCATCCTTGTAGGTTAGCTTGGAGGAAAGAATCAGTCTGTTGGTGGATGAAGTGGAAAATTCGAATTCAATGAGGGTAAAAAATTTAATATCACTGTTAGTAAATTTTTGATCACTTCTATTCTTTCACTTGATAGTGGAGTTTTTTCTTGCTTTTGACTTCAGTCTCATACCTGTTTACATTCATGCTGATAAGCAATTTATTTGTGTTTCTCTTTGATAATTGTCCTGGTCAAAATAAAGACTCTGAGAATAACTTTGGCATGAATATCAGGTGAGCTTGGAGGAAAAAGTAAAAGAGACGGAGAAGGAAAGAGAGAACTGGGTCCAAAAGGAGGTAATTTCTTATATCTTAATGCTTGTAGTTTTGAGTGGGCTTTGTTGCTAATATCCTCTATTCTGCGACCAATGTATATTGTTTCAGTTGCGGTCAAGTAATAACAAGAATTTAGCAAGCTAGGTATTCTGGGTTGCATGCCCTTCCACGGACCCATGCATACCGGGAGCTTAGTGCTTTAGGCTGCCTTATTGAATCGAATCATGTTATGCATCTGTCAAGTTGCTATGGATATTTCACGAGCAGCGATATGATGTGCTTAATAGATAGGTGAAAGAGCAATATGACCTGCTATGCATATGATTTAAGATGCTTGGCAATTTAGAGGAAACATATTGATAAAATATATCGGGCTTCAATTAAATGCTCATAGATATAATTGTTTAATAAAAACAGACCGGATACCAAAGAAATTGTTAAAAAAACAGTGAACAAAATTCAAGTCAGATGGTTTTGAATACTTGATGACATATAAAGTATGGCTTCTATTAAGAAGAATTGTAGTTTTTCTTGATAATGAAGCCGTCAGGTCTGTAAAGGGAGTAAAAGACAAAATAACATCCAAGAAGGAATCATGATTAGACAACTGTTGACCTCAAAAGTAACAAAGAACAGTTTGGAAATGCAATTTATGATGTTCATTCATGTGGGTGACATTTAAAATTACAACAACTATAGGGGTATTTTGCTACTAACCCACACTCCGGGAGTTCGAGAGAAGGTGGTGAAGATGAGGCTGAGGAGGGTGTGTCTATTACCGAGAATTATTTGGATTCCTGCCGCGAAAGTCAACTACAGAAGCCATTCATCCCGTAAGTAGATTGATGGAGCAATATAGTGAGAGGTAGAGGGACTTACATATGATGTTCATTGACCTAGAAAAAGCATACAACAAAGTTCGTGGGGAGGTTTTTTTTAATTTTAAGACCGTGGTGTCCGTTTTGAGCACCTCGACTAATTCCATGGGATACTTGCCACCCCACCCAGCAACAGATACTAGGTAACTCTGTCCACCAAAGCTAAGACAGATGTATTTTTGTTTCCGTTGAGTTTTGAACCTAAGACCTTAGAGTTCTCAACCACTTCATTGACCATGTTTTGGAGGCTAGAAGTGTGCCAGTAACTTACATTAGGGTAGAGGGACTTACATATGATGTTCATTGACCTAGAAAAAGCATACAACAAAGTTCGTGGGGAGGTTTTTTTTTTTTAAAGACCGTGGTGTCCGTTTTGAGCACCTCGACTAATTCCATGGGATACCTGCCACCCCACCCAGCAACAGATACTAGGTAACTCTGTCCACCAAAGCTAAGACAGATGTATTTTTTGTCTCCGTTGAGTTTTGAACCTAAGACCTTAGGGTTCTCAACCACTTCATTGACCATGTTTGGAGGCTAGAAGTGTGCCAGTAACTTACATTAGGGTTTAAGGACATGTCCGAGGAGACCAGACCTGAGTGAGGATAATTGGAGGAGACTCGAGCACTTTCCAGGCAATGATGGGGTTGCACCAGGGATCAACTCTTAGCCCATATGTTTTTGCCTTGGTAATGGATGAACTGACGCGACATATCCAAGAGTAGATGCCATGGTGTATATGTCACGCCCAAGCTTGGACGGGGCGGAAAAGCACTGTATGAACCACTGCTATACAAATGACCTCTGCTAAACAAATGAATATCTATACATGAGGCAAATAATGAGGAACCGTACCTATGCAACACTGACCAACTGGCCATACTGATGTGATGGACAAATGAAACTATAATCATAGGTGACAATTTTACAATGTCTATGAAGCCTCTAATGGAATTCTTAACTGTACCTTATTGAATGGTCGGGACAGGGCCTCAACATACCTAACTATAACTATAAGAACATCTAAGTAGTACTAGGCACCTATTACCTCCAGGTGATAATGGAGCTCACTGATACTTTGCTACTTTGCTGAGGATGCAACAAGAGACTACTGCAGGAGTCTACTAACCTGTATACCTGATCCTGCATTCATGGAAATGCAGTGTCCCAAGCCACTGGAACGTCTATACATATACAACATGTACTCTTATGTAAAACAAACTCAATAACAAGTAGACACATGAGGATGCTCAACGAATCAATAATAAGATGAGCAACTATAAATAACTGAACATCAGAATCCTTTTTGTCTAAAACTTTATCTTATGGATAACCTTATAAACTTATGTAAAATGTATTTCGATTGTTGCTTAAAATGTTAACAAGTGGTAGATTTACACATGAGATATGCTATGTGTTTTATCCCTGGAAGTGATCAAATGATAGGCCTTTAAAGGCTACCTGTAACAACGAACGGATAAGCCTCTCAGGGAAATCTTTAGCACATGAACGATATGAATATTGAAAGTATAATATGAAGCTGTAACTTATAACCAACCTTAGAAATTCTCATATAACATCGCTTGAGTTATTTCTTTAATATATAATATGTTGGTTGTAACTTATAACCAACCTTACAAGTATACAAGTAATCACATGATGGCCTCCAAAGGTGATCTATAACACATGTAAGAGATATATTGCCAAATCACATAAGTTGCATGATGTTGATAAGTGTATATCGCAATTTGCTGTAAGGTACGCCTTCCCCAGGCTCTTATAAAGGGTCTGCCCGTAAGCTTGTAGGCCATAAATTGTCTTAGTCAGGGGAACCAGGTAAACTAGTGCATGACATTTCAGTTGACTACTATCTATCACATATGCCATAAAGGGCGGTCTGTCTCAATCCTGTGCACAAAATTCACGTCACTTCGTATGCGAAGTGGACTTATGAATACCCACCCATCGCTTTAGAGTAGGCTTTAATCATATATTTACAAAGCCTATAACAAATTAACAAGTGAGTTACCATCTTTATCTTTCACATAAGCAAGTGAGGAGCTTTATTTTGTTCACAAGTAACATAATATATATTCTAGTCTATCAAGTACTTGTTTTAGCTTAAGAATCATATCACTATGTGATCTACGCAAGTGCAGGCCATATTGTAGCCAATTGTTTTCCTTTTAAACACGTGACAGATATACCAGAACCTTACCTCAAATTTGCTGGAACTTACAATCTCTTAACTTTTTTTTTTAATTAAAATTGGGCATGGCCCATTTATTAAAAATGAAATCTCTTAACTTAACATCTTCAACACCAAACAATTTTCTTCAAAACAAAACCTTAAGACAAGAAGAAAACACTTGAGAACAACATCTCACCAATATGGGCGGCCTAGGGAACTCTTCCTTTAGAGTAGGCTTTAATCATATATTTACAAAGCCTATAACAAATTAACAAGTGAGTTACCATCTTTATCTTTCACATAAGCAAGTGAGGAGCTTTA
>JAJOOO010005596.1:0-63987 GCA_029582685.1 Solanum piurae | reverse complement strand
ACATATTTTGAAATTTAGAGATTTGATTTTCAGAATATCTCAAAAAATAGATATATTCTGTGACTAAACAGATAGTTGATTTATTTATTGTTTATTGAAAAAGCAAAATCAATGGTCTGAAACATATTTTGAAATTTAGAGATTTGATTTTCAGAATATCTCAAAAAATAGATATATTCTGTGACTAAACAGATAGTTGATTTATTTATTGTTTATTGAAAAAGCAAAATCAATGGTCTGAAACATATTTTGAAATTTAGAGATTTGATTTTCAGAATATCTCAAAAAATAGATATATTCTGTGACTAAACAGATAGTTGATTTATTTATTGTTTATTGAAAAAGCAAAATCAATGGTCTGAAACATATTTTGAAATTTAGAGATTTGATTTTCAGAATATCTCAAAAAATAGATATATTCTGTGACTAAACAGATAGTTGATTTATTTATTGTTTATTGAAAAAGCAAAATCAATGGTCTGAAACATATTTTGAAATTTAGAGATTTGATTTTCAGAATATCTCAAAAAATAGATATATTCTGTGACTAAACAGATAGTTGATTTATTTATTGTTTATTGATAAAGCAAAATCAATGGACAAACAGGAGCAAAATAATTTTAGTTAGTAAAAATAATAACGCAGATGAAAGAAAAGTAGTTTGCGTCAAAAGCTAACAATAGTACATCTTACGGAAATTACTCCACTCGTAATCAGAGGTTTTGGTTCGAGTTCTACGTATAAAGAAATTTCCTTTGGAAAGGCCATCTAGAGGCAGATCCCCGCGTGTCTGTGAGGGTGCATGGCCACCTGTTAACTTCTAAAAATTATGTATATAGACAAATATTTTACTATGCACCTAAATACACTTAAACTATTTAGGTGCATTGGTTTAAAGGCTGCACACCTCTAAAGTGAGGGGACTAGTTAGTACATTAGTTTTATATTTTTGTGTTTAGTAAAATTATCATACGAATCAACATTGAGTGACATGCTTTAACTAATGTGTATTAGCCACTGATGGTGCATCCGTCGACGTCCTCTTATCCTGGATTCACCTCTAGCGTCACCCCCGAATGAGCCTTTCAATGCACAATTTAAATTTGGCCGAAGCTTCAATGTGGGCATAATCAATTTATTTTTTTTATAAAAAAAATGGTGTTTGACATTTATTCCAATGAATTCAATGAAGATAGATCGAATTGGCATATGCTTGAGGAGTCTTTTAATATTGCAAAGCTTTTTGTCTACAGAGTTTGGTGCCTGTAATTATTAAGTTTGGTCCAAAGAATCCCTTCAATATAGTAGTACATACAATGAAAGGTGCCACTGTTTTGTACTTTGACACCTTTAATGCGATTTCTTTCTAAGTTATTAGTTATATGTATGTACATAGAATTTATTATTTACGACTTCTTAAAACAATTTAAGTTTTTCCTAAAATATGTTATCGTAAGAAGTATGTGGATTTTAGATATTTGAATTGGTCTCCATATGTAATTTTTACAATTCCCAATTCATGAACTATCTTAGAAATTGAGTTTCGAATCCAGACTGCAAATGATAACTTCTAAAATTAAAAAAATCCAATAATTTGCGATATTTAAAAAGAAGTTGTGGTAATTTATGCGCGTGATGTTTTATTTATATGAAAATAAAATAGTTAATTCATTAGTTAAAGATTTGCTCACACACTGAAATATCAATATTGCTATAAATTTTTTGGCATACGCCACCAGACCTAGGTTCATTTTCAACATGATATCAAATTAAATTCCATCTTAGTTTATTTTTTATTTGATATCAGACCTTTGTCTTACGTTTTTAATATTTTTTTTTAATCCTTTCTTAGAAGTTTCACCCTTTTTGCTCTTTTAGTAATTCTATTTTTTTTTTATCATTTTCAACTGGCTCTTGTCATTAGTCCCCATCTTAAATTCTGTTATTTCCTTCAAATTTTATAGGGATAAGGGTCTAAAAAATATCCCAACTTTGGTCGAATTTGTTGTTGCGATACTTGGACATAAAAAATAATGCAAAATTATAAATAGTAATGTGTCCACGTGGGCATATTTATACCTTTAAAATACACTATTAATTAGTACAGGGGTAAAAAATACACTATTAAATAGTCTAGGGAGGTAATAGGTCCTCATGAAAGTTTAGTATCGCAACAACAAATTCGACCAAAGTTGGGATATTTTTCTGACCCTTATCCCAATTTTATAACCTATAGTATTTTGTCGGAATTAGCTGTCTTCCAATAATCGCCTTTTGGTATGTATTTTTTTTTTTCGTTTCCCCTTCTGTTGGGATGTCAATTTAGGACTTTATTTAAAAAAACCATTAAATTTCTGAATATCTAAATTTGAATTATAGAATTCTTTTAACTTGTAATACTTTTTGTATAATTTTTTAATATCTAAATTTTAATTATAGAATTTAAAATTAGTTTAACTCAATTTAACTTTAAAAATTAATTGACTTTCAAAAAATAAAATATGACAATTATGTCAATTTTCAATTTAAAAAAGATAAATCATCTACTTTCAAAATTGAAAAGACGGTAAAAAATGGTAAATTGAATAAAACATCTATATTTACACATAAAAATTGCAAGTTGTAATTTTAATATGTATGTAATTTTTTAAATTGTTCAAAATATAAATAATCAGAAAATCAGATTGTTACATGAAATTAATTTGATGCAATTAATTTTTTTATATATATACATTGTTACTTAAAATACTTGATAGGTGTTACAATTCTATCAAGTTAAATGATCAAACTAGTAATGCTTGTATTTTTAAATCAATTTATTATAAATTTAATTTTCTAATAACATAACAATTAACACTATATAAAACTAAATATGTAATATCAAATTCACTCATAATTGACTTAACTCGATCTATCGAAAAAAACTTGATTGAGCTCGATTCGACGTCCAAGAGTAGCCAAGTAAGGTGAGAAAAACTATTTTATGTGAGCGTCGTAATTATTAGATTTCTTGTATGTACAGAAGACTAGATTCATATGATCCTTTGTCCTTGCATGCATTGCACGTGATCTAACTTACCTTGCACTAATATGACGTCGTTTTCAACTCCTCCTAAGTCCGAAGAGATATTCATTTAAATTAAATTGATTTTATGTGACAACAAAAACTATAAAAGGGTATTCTCTCCGTCCTATTTTATATGAGTTACTGGACTTATCACGGAGTTTAAGAAAGAAAGAAAGATTTTTAAAATTTGTGATCTAAAATAAGTGATTGAAATGTGTGTAACTATAAATCACTTTTATGTATCGTATTTTTTAGACTGACTGAAAAGGAAATTAAGTCATCTAAATTGTGAGAGGGAGTACTTAAATATATAATAAACTCATAATTAAATGATCACCAAAAAGAATTCTTCTATATCATACTAATAGTCAAAGAATGAGGAAGAATTTCGAAGATGAGGGAATGGTGCACATTTTAAAAACTCGTTTGATCATAAGATTTTTTTTTTGTACTTTCTTCGATTTTTACTAAAAATATAATTTAAACAAAATTTTATTTTCAACTTTTATCTTTCTAAATATCAAATGAAGTAAAAAATATGTAGAAGCTTAGATGTCGAATGAATAGAATTTTTTGTTTAAACCTTCGACTAAACCAATAGAGTTATTCTTCTAATCTTCATATTATGTTTCCCCTATTTTCTAAAGAAATTTCTTTATTAGCATATATATACTTATCCTTTCTTAAGAAAAGTTCAAATCTTTCTTGTTCTTTTCAAGTAGTACCAAAAATATATATCCTTTAACTATTTCCATTATCACTAAAAAAAACCTACAACTTCTAAAGATAAGAAAGGCTTGTGAAGGATAACATTTTTTATGTCCCAAGTCTTCTTTTTATTCTCCTTTTAGGGTGAGTTTAGTGGGGAGAGGCTTTTTTTTAAAAAAATAAAATATTTGATTGGATAAAATATTTTTTTATACAAAAACAAGTTTTTTAATTAAATGAGGAAAATGACTTTTCTAATAAAGATAGGTAAATCAAGTTTCATAAGTAACTTCCACGTTCATTGTCTCATCTCCATCCACCCAACGTCCCTAACTGGCCTCAACTCTGAACTATTTCACCCTCACAATAAGTAAATGCTCTTGAGATATTAATTTATTATTTACTTAGTTACTAAAAATTAAAAAATATGTAAAAAATTAAACTCTATTGTTTTTCCAGAAAAAATATTTTTCTTCCTACCAAACACCACCCTAGCAAGGATATTTAAATGGTTGGTGTCCAAAAACCCAGCTCTTTTTTTTTTTTGGTCTTTTTCATTTGAAATAATTCAAAAAATCTCCTTCTGATTTAGCTTTATAACATAAGCACAAAGTTAAATGATTAACACGGAAATTTTCTCCTATTAGTTATAAAAAAGGGGTTGGTATTACTATAAGTCAAATCTAGTATAATAATTATTATTAAAGTATTTATTTTTTATTTGTTTGTTATAAAATGCTTTATAGTAATTGCTAAATCTTGGAATACAATACCCAAGACTCAAGAGATAGGGGCCCCTGTTAAGAGCGCACACTAAAACTTGAACTTAGCCTAGAGAAAGTGTATCGGTGATTTATAACATTAATATTAACAAAGACAATGTACCAAAAAATTTAAAATATTAAAAAAGACGAAAAATCTTTGCACATAAACCTAACTTGATTTTCTTCGTGATACTAAAAGAACCAATTTCTTTAATTGAAAAAAGAAAAGAAAATTTGCCATCTTAATTAACTGTATCCACTTTACTGAAATTTAGATTATTCAACTAAATTAAACAAATTAATATGTATGCTTAGAAAATCTCTTTTGGGCACAAACTGAAAGACTAAAACTACTTGTAAGCACATGCGGAATCAAGTAGTGCCCGAGGGGATTCAATGTTACTATAGTTTTGTATATGGTTACATGTATATTGTTATATATTTAAAATTGTGAGGATGCATGCATATTTTACGTTGAACTTACAATTGTTAAAATAAAGACAGACAAGAAAATAAAAGTAACATCATAAAACATAATATCTTCGTTGAAATATAAAGAAGGAAACATGTACTTAAATAAAGTTATGCAACACATTGTTCACGATTTCTTTTAGAAAAATTCAAAAATAATAATAAAAGTACTACTACTAGATTGAATTAGACGGTAAGGAAAATGTTACAATTAGTAGGATCAGTTAAAATAATATTTGAAACACATGTTAATTATAATTTATGTATATGTATGAAGACTTTATCTGGAAAAAAATGAAATTGAAAAATATGATTATTATTTTATAAATTCATTTTAATTTATAAATTTACAAATCCAATATAAATAATTTAATTTAATATTTAAAAAACTCGAAACAACGCAGTCCGTACACCCCTGTATAGAAGATTTAACACAGTTGTGGAGGAAGGTTCTTGGATACTTCCTTGTGCAAAATATATATTTGTCACTATATATCCTCAAAAGCTCTAATGCATGTATACAAACAGTAACTCGAAATAATTTTGCAACTAGTTCTGTCAAATGCTTTTAGGTATTACTAATACTTATATAATTCTGACCATTTTCTCGTAGTTTTATCTCAAATATATAAATATTTTTAAAATAATATTTTTTATGTTCATTACTTAACACAAAAAATAAGCAAAAATTCACTTATTTAACAAGTGGGATTTTGAGATTCATGTATAAATACATTTTTTTTTTTTTTTTGTGTGCGCATTAAAAAAGGATGTGAACATTGAACCACTAATCCTCTATTGTACCTGAATGCTGGTCCTAGTACTGCCAACTTCATCTTGAATGCATTATTGGGTAAATGTATGTTCAAAAGAGGAAAAGAAAATGTGCTACGGTATGTATAACCATTTAACTGACTTTTAGCTTGACTTTAGTTGATATTTATGTTTTTCAATTTTAGACGTGCACAAATAAACACTTAAACTTATATAAAGTAAAAAAAATAGATATATGTCATATATAGCGTCATATGTGGCAATTCAAGTTCTATTTGACAATTCGTGTCCTAGTAAATCTTTCCTGAGAGAAATTACAAAAACAATTTGACTTGTATTATGTGATCAATTTATCTAAAAATTTAAACTTTAGAAAGAACTCACTTTATAATTACTTAGTTAATATATTATATTAGGTCTTAATACATTTCCTTACATAGGCTGCCTACTTTTTTAGATAAGATGAGAATTAAATTCAGAACTTATGCATGCTTTAATATCATATTAAGTTGTGTAATTTTCTTATTTTAAACATTGAAAATGTCAGAGCATCTGCATTTTTCAATTACTTAATTAATATATTATACTTCCTCTGGTCCAAAACAAATGAATTTCTCGCACTTCTTCCATTGTCCAAAAAAAATAAAAAAAATCAAAGTCAAATATATATTAATTATTTTAAAGAAATTACCCGTAATGGATTTTCAACAATTACTAGTTTTTTTTTTTTGGAAAAAATCAAAAGAAAAATATTTATAAATAACTCTTAAATTCATGTCTAACTAAATTTTTGAAAGAATGTGTCACGTCCGAAAATTCATTTATTTTTTTTATCAGAGGGAGTATGTCAATATTTATCTATCCAGTATTACAATAGACAACAGACACAGCTGAACTAATATTTCAAGTCAGAGAAACACAACTCATCCTCATTCTATTAGTTTTTGGAGGCCCAAAATTGAAGAATTGGTCCTTCTTTATGGGCTTCCTACTTTCACTCCCTTATAAGATTGACAACCCAAAGAGAAAAGAGAAAGATACACTATGATCCACCCGAGATGATCGACAATAATAACATACTCAATATACTACTACAAATAGAATCTAGAAGGATGGTGTATACGCAGTTTTGCCCCTACTTCGTGAAGATAGAAAGACTATTCTGATAGATCCTTTAACTCAAGTGGAGCATATCAAAAGAAAGTATGTTCACCGGAGAGATCCATTTTGTGAAAATGTAATGACCTAAAAAAGTTTGTTTTCTTAAAAAATGTAAAATCATTTTTTAAGAAAAGTAGAGAAGACGAGAAACACCATTATATGATATAAGAAAGTAAGCAAGACATGTGAAGAGAAAAGAGCTAACTTTCTTCTATCTTCCAAATGTGAATATTCAAATGTAACTACTTAATTATCATTAAATTTAATATTGCTATAGATTTTAACGATATTTACAAAGGTTACTAAAATATAATTTTCACTAGTAATTGTCTCTAAAAATATATATTTAAGGACAATATTTAATTGTCACTTAAGCTTATTTTGATGTAGTGGTTATTTTACATAATAAAGACGAGTGACAGAGGATAATGCACAATAATGAAGATTTAATTATGTAGTACTTCCTCATCCCATATTAGTTGATCATCTTATTAAAAATAATTATCTTATATTAGTAGTCCACCTTACTAAATCAAGAAAACGTTAATTATTTTTCCCCCTATATTACCATTGCAATTAATTCTTTTTATAAGTGTTCACATTTGTATATAAAATTCAAGAAGTTTTTAAAAGAGGTGAATTAGTAAAATTATTTTCTTATTTATGATTTCTTAATATGCGTGTAAAAAATAATAATAATCAACTAATAATGAAACAGAGGGATAATGAACATGCACACTAATTAGTTTTATAACAAAATCAAATTGTTTATTTTTCACCTTTTCTTTTAAATCTCCGATCAAAAGAAATGTACACATCAAATAGAAAAAATTGGAGGGATAATTTACACAAATTTTATCATTAATGTTTTTTTAGCATAGGAGTCAAGTATTACATGACAATAAGAGGAGTACTTTATTGTTTCTACTTACCAGACACATTGGTTGCACAATTTTAATGGTTGCGCACTCGCCATTCTTTCCTCACTCCAACTATTACAACAATAATAATAATAAAAATATAATCTATAGCAATAAATAAAATATTAAAAAAACCACAAAAATCAAATTTAACGTTTATATATTTATATATTTTTCATAATATCATAACATAAAACGTTAAATAAATTCTTTTGTTTTGTAGTTCAAAAGTGAGTCCCAAAATCCGAATTCCCCTAAAAAGGTAGTTGGCTGAAGTCTGTGGAATGGTGAGTAGCACGCACCAAAATCATTCATTGTACTTTGGGGGTTGGTCGTCAATTTTTAACGATTTAATTGATTGACAATTTGAACTCTGATATTTTCGATGAGGGTTCGAGTATCACCTTATAATCAGGAGCGGAGCTTGAGAAGACCGAACCTATACCCAATAACTTCTGTTCAAATAATGTGTTTTGTAATACATACAAAAATTTAATTTAGAACCTACTTATCAACATCATAAATAGTTATTGTAAAATTCAGAACTCATAAAATTAAAATTCCTAATTTTCCTATGCTTGTAATCATTTCCTCTTTCCCCTACTCCAAATTAAATAAAAAAATAATAATACGTGGGACCATTACTAATCCTAGGTGGCAGTGACGTGGACCAATCAACATACAGGTTTGTTGCTTATATTAAAGATGGAAGTCTGGAAGATCATTTGAAATTTTAAAGTGTAACTTGAAGTGTTTACCTTCACAATGGAGACACCGTTGCTGAATGGCTACTCCGGCGAACACAACCAGCTTGTTGGTGCGGATGGGGACTACCGTCCGGTAAAAAGTATTAAGGATTGGTGGGCAATTTTCTGCGTGGAGACATTGAAGCTGTGGAGAATAGGAGGTCCTATAGCATTCAACATAATCTGCCAATATGGAGTGAATTCCCTTACAAATATATTTGTTGGACATCTTGGAAATATTGAGCTCTCTGCTATTTCTATTGCTCAGACTGTTATTAGTACTTTCTCTTTTGGCTTCATGGTTAGCTCTCTCTTTCCCTTCTCATCTTATTTAAAACGCATAATACATGACTTTCTTTAACTTGGTCTCATTTGATATTTATGTCCTCCAACTTTGTGCACACATAAACACTTGTCCTACAAGGCATTCTACATGAATATATGTGTCTACTTGTTCAATTTTATACAAGTTTAAGTATTAAAATGAATTCTACATGAAAGATTTATACTCGACAAAACTAACTTGGGATTCAATTATAGTTGTATCTATCATGTATGGTTGAATAATCTTCCGACTTGCTTTAATTTCAGATGGGAATGGGTAGTGCATTGGAGACACTATGTGGACAGGCATATGGAGCAGGGCAAGTTCACATGTTGGGCGTTTATATGCAACGATCCATCATAATCCTGCTTGCTACTTGTGTCTGTCTATTGCCCATTTACTTATTCACGACTCCACTCCTCGTGTTGCTAGGCCAAGAAACTGCAATCGCGGAGCTCTCTGGAAGATATACCATGTTACTCATCCCCCAGTTGTTTTCACTTGCTATCAATTTCCCTACTTCCAAATTTCTTCAAGCTCAGAGTAAAGTGGATGTTCTCGCTGGGATTGGATTCGCGGCTGTGCTGGTGCACGCTGTGTTCCTATGGCTCTTTATATATACACTTGAATGGGGTACTAATGGTGCTGCTATAGCCTTTGATCTCACGAATTGGCTTACTGCGATAGCTCAATTAGGATATGTTGTTGGATGGTGTAAGGATGGGTGGAAAGGGTTATCCTGGGCAGCGTTCAATGAGATTTGGGCATTTGTGAGACTTTCTATTGCTTCAGCTGTTATGTTATGCCTTGAGATTTGGTACATGATGAGTATTATTCTCCTTGTTGGCCATCTTAACAACGCTGTGATAGCAGTTGGCTCCATTTCAATTTGGTGAGTACAGATAGATGCGTTTAAGCTCGTTGAGTCAAGCTTGTTGTGCATCAACTGGTGAGATTTTCAGGTTCATTTCTGATTCGTGTTGAATTTCGTGTTTTACAGTATGAACATCAATGGATGGGAGAGCATGCTTTTCATTGGAATTAATGCTGCCATAAGGTAATATAAATATATCTTGATGGTTAATAGAACAAGTAGTCATAGTGCTATGCTAGTAGTTCGATGGTAGTATAATTTGGTTGTAGTTCTGTTGTTTTGTTTACTATATATTGTCTCTTGTACTTTCATTACGTCTTTTTAGTCTGTTTCTGTCTTGAGTAGAGGGTCTATTGAAAACAGGTTCTGTACCTAACGTAACCTCTGAGCAGAGGTAGAAGTAAGGTCTGCGTACACTTTACCTCCCCAGACCCACTCTGTCGGAATACATTTGGTATGTTGTTGTTGTTGACTTGTTAATTTTCCAACAGCATCCGAGTCTCAAATGAACTCGGGCAAGGACATCCAAGAGCTATCAAATACTCAGTCTACATCACGGTGTTTCAGTCCCTCCTAATAGGGATACTCTGCATGGTAATTGTACTAGTAGCTAGAGATCATCTGGCCATTATCTTTTCAAACAGCAAGGATATGCAAGAAGCTGTTGCTGATCTTGCTTACCTTCTAGGGATCACCATGGTTCTTAATAGCGTTCAGCCCGTTATATCAGGTATTGCTTTGCTTCAGCATTTTTGTGTTTAATTAGGTATTGCTTCGGAACTCCAATATTAACGATATATTATTGTTCTTTTTTCCTGCTTGCAGGGGTTGCTGTTGGAGGTGGATGGCAAGCTTTAGTAGCTTATATCAATCTTGGTTGCTATTATGTTTTTGGACTCCCTCTAGGATATCTTCTTGGTTATGTAGCAAAATTGGGAACAAAGGTAACCAATATTTCTATGTTCTTGTCAATTTAATGGAGTTGATGATCAATCAACTCAGACAATCACTTTCTTTGTTCAAGAAAATTAGAAATTAACAAGCAAAAATGACTTTCTGAGATAATAACTACGTATACTGTCACTTACAGGAAGCTCCTGCTGAATTGTGTTCATTCACATTGCTTCACTAACAGCTTTTAAATTATGTTACGCGTCGTGCAGGGACTTTGGTTAGGGATGATAGCAGGAGCAGCTTTGCAGACTCTTCTACTCTTGATTATACTGTATAAGATTAACTGGAACAAGGAGGTATATATGTCAAATGGCAAAAAATGTGTTGGATATTTCATTCTTTTGCATCACAGAATAAGAAGGCCTAAAATATCAAAACAAATAGAGTAGGTGATTTTGGTTTGGGATTTTTATAACCATGAAATTGACATACATGATGTTACTGTTGGGAATAAATCCGCAACAGAAATAATATTTGCGGTAATAAAAGCAATAAAAACGGAACACAACAATACGGTTAATCAAGAAGAATAAAAAGAGCAATAATGACACCAAGATTTTACGTGGAAATCCTTCTAAATAAGGAAAATCCACGGCCCGAGAGGAGCAATTGATATCATCAATATAATAAGGATTTTTACACTTGTAGGTCTGAGTAAAAAACTCCAAAGACCACTACACACTCAAAAGAAATAACCCTCTTTTGATTTTTTCAACTCACTACAATATCGCTCACATTCTCTATTTTTCCTCACATACTATTTTCCTCTGTGATGCCTCACTCTTCTTTTCTCTCCTTTGTTTTTGGTGCATTTTAGAATGAAGAATGACCCTCTCTTTTATAGAGGACAAAATGCAATAGCCTCCAAATATACTATAGAATAAAAACAATTTTTTATTCTTCACAGTTTACCAACATTTGACTTTTGAGGAAAGCTGAAAAATAAATCAGAACATGTATATCCAAATCTACCAATTTTTGAAATTGTGAAAATTATTCAAAGTTTGGCACATGAAAATGGACCCCACAGTTACTAGTACTAATACTAGTATTACAAGTTGTGTCATAGTAACGCAAGTTGAATTGCAGGTTAACGACACGACGGAGCGTATGCGCAAGTGGGGAGGTCAAGAATTTGAAACACAGAAATCTACAGATGGACAGTTAACTATTGAGAATGGTGGTGTAGCTTAAGTTTATGATGATTGATGGAAATATGTATTTTTCATGTTTATGTTTGAGTTGGAAACTTGCAAATCTGTTTCTTTTGTTATAGACTTCGCAATAGAAATGTGGATTTTCAAACAGTACAGATTGTGTTTATTTGTAAATTCTTTATATCCTTTTCTGGTAAAAGCCTTTAGTCGGAGCTCCAATACAAGCTGGACCTTGCTGTGAGCGATCCAAATTTAATCGGAGCTTCAATACAAGCTTTAAACACCGGATGAAAACAAAAAAAAGTAAATAAATAAAATTTGCATAGCACAAGTTTTTTTTTTTTTTTTTTGCATCTGAAATATCCGATCAAATCCGAATTCACACTAAGAAAATTCTTGCACAAGTTTATATGAATTGATGAAGGTAGGTGGACGTTATAAAGGACCTAACGCCGTCGGATGTGGGAACACATAAATTAACAAACACAGACACAAATTTATTATTTGTAGAGGCATCCACCAGTTTCACGTGCAAAGATCCCTATTTTTATACTTCATCCTTCTCAATTATGATTGGACACGAAATTTAAAAAGTATTTCTAAGTCTAATTTAAGGATATTAAGTTAACTGTGCACAAAATTTATGATATAAGAAGAGATTTTTGAATTTTGTGATTTTAAACTTATCACGTAAATATTAAAATTGAAAAACTTACTATTTATGGGATTTTTTTTTTTTTTTTTGAGATAAACTAAAAAATATTAGATTAGAACATAGGGAGTAACATATTTCTAAAACATGTTTCCTTAGCTGGATGAAATTTATTGACAATCCTTTAAAATTGACATTTATTTTTGCTTGAACATTTTGAATACGCCTTGTTTATTTTAAACACTTAAAATAAGGTCATGTTATCTTATTTTGACACTTTTCATTGATTTGACATGTTATATGTATTGCACCGATTGTTAGCGCATGAGGAGGTTTTTTCCCTTCTTCTTCATCACTCTTTATCCGTGCCACCTACTCTACCTTTCAACTTGGAAAATTTTGATGGAAAATCTTACAAAACATGGAAGAACAAAATAAAAATTATCACACTAATTTTGATTTTTTTCTCAAGAACATGAAAGAACAAAACACAAAAAAAAAAATGAATGAAAAATAGAAGAAGAATACTATTATTGGAACCTCTCCAAAGATCTCTATAAACTAGTTAGTCAAACCAAATCTACAACAAAAAAAAGAGAGTTAATATTTAAGAAACCTCTTAAACTTAAGACACTTATTTAGAGAAAATGATCAAAATGGTTCTTCAAGTATGGAAGTTGAATTATTTTGATCCTTAAAATAATTCAACCACTATATATGATTATGAATGACCATTTTGATGATTTTTTCCATTTTATAATAATGAACACCAAAATTATAAAAAGTCTTAATTACATCGTCAAACATGAATTTGTTGAATTATTTACCCCCTAAACTATGAGAAGTCTTAATCACTCCCCCAAACATAGATTTTTGAAACTATTTACCCTTAATATGTCATATGACACAAAAATATTGTTCATTCAACTTATATGACTTGCTTTTCTTTTTAATTAATTTCAAAAAAACTGACACAAAAAAAAAAAATGGCTGAAATCATTGTCGTCGCATGGACAAAATAATTTTGCGAAATTAGACGAATTTTCAAATAACCCATATTGACATAAATAAATCATTTTTCAAATAAAAATGATATAAATAAATTAAATTTCTAACAAATAACATAAATAAACCTTAAAATTTTTTATAACATATTTAAACATTTTTCTGGAGTAGTTGAGGTATTGAAGTAAAACGTGCCTTCAAGAAGCTGCTGATGGGTGGGCTAAAGAATGAAATGGGTAAAAGATTTGGTGCCTTTTTAAAAGATTGGATCTAAATAGAAAAGTTGTCCCCGCCTAACACGTGCAATAAAATTATCCTATTAAGTTAAAACAAGTAATTATCAAATTTATTTTTAGTTTTTTACAAGACAAAAATAACTTGAAAAAGTTAAAAATAAAAAATAGATCTCTTCCATTTTTTATTTTTTAACTTAAAATTTATTTTTTAACGTAAAAACTATTTTTTTAAGTAAATCCAAAAGCCTCTTAATTCTCCAGACCAACTTATTTAAACATTTTCCCATTGAACTAATCAACTTAATATTTGTTTATTATTTGGCAGTCTACCCGTTGAAAAAAATGAGATAAATACTGTAGCTACAGAAGTGAGAAGTGAGAAGTGAGAAGTGAGAAGTGAGAAGCAATTAGTGAGAGTAATGGATCAATCACCATTGTTAAATGGCTTTTCCGGCGAGCACTGGCAGCTTATTGGCTCCGACGGTGACTACCGGCCTATTTCTAGCATGAATATGAATGAATTGTGGGATGTATTCTGGATTGAGACAGTGAAGCTATGGGAGATTGGAGGCCCAATTGCTTTCAACATCGTCTGTCAATACGGACTCTATGCTATCACTGTTGCTTTCTGTGGTCATCTTGGACCTACACAGCTCTCTGCTGTTACCCTTGCTCAAACTGTCATCGGCACTTTCATTTTTGGCTTCATGGTTCGTCTTTGTCCTCTTTTTCCTTTTTACTCCCACTTCGTTATTAATGTGCATTTCCTAATACTAGTTGTACTCATTCTGTTTCAATTTGATTGTCTGATTTTGACTTGATACATATTATAAGAATATCACGAAACTTTTGAATTGTGTTGTTAAATCGGATTAGTATGCGAGGAATAATAGTATCTTTGGGTTGAAAAGTGATACAAGATTGTTATGTACTGGTTCTGTTGGGTGTGCAAACAAAATCCGCATTGGTAGTTGAAAACATTGGTTTATTGGGCAAAATCTGTGCGGGTTTGACCCAAAGCGATCAAATACAAAATATGTTAAGAGTATCTTTGGGTTGGTTAACCTCAACAGTCTAGTTATTGTTATCAAATGTAGTCTTATTTCACTTTCTATTTCGAGAAAGATATTAAACTAGTGGTGTGGAGTATTACATTGCATTGGATATTTTGAGCTTTAATTATAGTCAAGATTGGATTGTGTATCAGTAAATTGTTAAACTAGTAAACTGAACGATGTATCAGTAATGCAGAACTGTCATCTGTTCTTATGATCCCTTAGTTTCTTATATGGGTATATGCAATCTATGTGTAGATAGGCATGGGGAGTGCTCTGGAGACGCTCTGTGGACAGGCATTTGGTGCTGGGCAAGTACACATGCTTGGAGTTTACACACAACGCTCAATGATAATTCTTTTGCTGAGTACCTTCCTTCTCTTACCAATCTATCTTTTCGCAACTCCTATACTTAAGTTCCTAGGCCAAGATCATGATATTGCTGTTGTTGCTGGGAAGTTTGCCATGTTAACCATTCCCGAGTTATATTCCCTGTCTGTTAACATTCCCACTTCAAAATTTCTTCAAGCCCAGAGTAAAGTTGGTGTGCTGGCCTGGATTGGTTTTGTGGCTCTCCTACTCCATGCTATTCTCCTTTGGCTCTTCATTTATGTATTCAATTGGGGTTTGACCGGGGCAGCTATATCCTTTAATCTCGTAGGCTGGGTCAACGCACTAGCTCAATTTGCTTACGTAGTTTTTTGGTGCAAGGATGGATGGAAGGGATGGTCTTGGTCTGCATTCGATGATATTTGGGCCTTTCTTAGACTGTCAATTGAATCGGCTGTTATGCTATGCCTAGAAACCTGGTATATGATGAGTATTATTCTCCTCACTGGTCATCTCAAAGATGCAGTTAATGCAGTTGGAGCCCTCTCTATTTGGTGAGTCTTGTGTCTTTTCCCATTTAATTAGCAATTTAGCATAAGATGGTTATTCTTAAGCTCGTTAAAACGCAACCTAACATCCTGTCAGGGTAGGCAAGTTGAGCTTAAACTGTGTATTTGGTTGGCTTGAACAACTCAAACGGGCAATGCACAGTTGGTTGTTACTTTTATTTGTGAATGAGATAAAATTTTGTGAGCTCGAGATTCATGTCAATTGTTGTAATATTTCAGCATAAATGTTGATGGATGGGAAGCAATGTTTTTCATTGGAGTCAATGCTGCCATAAGGTAATGAAGTCCTAAAGCTTCACAAATGTGCACTTCATTTGTGTTAATGTGTTGTTGTTTTCCCAGTGTTCGGGTCTCAAATGAGCTTGGGCTAGGACGTGCCAGGGCGACCAAATGTAGCGTCGTTGTCACAGTGTTTCAGTCACTTCTCATTGGGATACTCTGCATGATTGTAGTACTTGCATTAAGAAGTCATCTAGCCATTCTTTTCACCGACAGCGAGGTTTTGAAACGATCTGTTTCTGAGCTTGCTTGGTTTCTTGGAGTAACAATGCTTCTCAATAGTGTTCAACCTGTGATATCAGGTGTTGCTTTATTAAATTGTTCTGTTTCTAAGAGAGTTTTACTCCTCACAGTAATCTTATTGGGACCAACTTTTGCTTTTAGGTGTTGCTGTTGGAGGCGGATGGCAAGGTGTCGTGGCTTACATCAATTTGGGTTCTTACTACATTTTTGGTGTTCCTCTCGGATATTTTCTTGGCTATGTGGCCAACTTCGGAGTCATGGTAAACAAACTTCCATTCTCAAAGTTCATCTCTCATTCTCAAACTACTAATTTGTCGATTTTGGATTCTCTCTTGAAGGGACTATGGGGAGGAATGATAGGTGGACTAGCTTTGCAAACACTACTACTCTCAATTGTACTCTACAGAATTGACTGGAATAAAGAGGTATGTGAAATAATGGTCTTTATCATCCAATTACACTTGATGTTCGATACAAGATAACTCTATAGACAACAAGTAGTGCATTGAGTATGTAGTAATGAGAAAATGGAAATGCAGGTTGAGCAGACGACACAACGGATGCGAATCTGGGGAGGTCAAGACTTAGAAACAGAGAAAAACCTCCATTTCACAACGGCTTAATGCGATCGACCCATAACATTCAAAAAAAAACTTTATTACTGCTAATATTTATATTTTTGGGTTTACTTTTTTTTGTGTTATCTAAAAAGAAGATTTTTCCACAGGCTGGACTCAGCAAATGATAATTTTATTATTATTATTATTATTTTAGAATATTAGAATACGAAATGCATGTGACTACTACTTTTTTGGTTTTTTTCAAATATGTCGTCTTTTTCTCTAAATTATTTGTAGAAAATGTCAAGTCATTATCTTCAAAGATTATTAGTAGAAGATCCTTCATCATATAAACAAATAATTGGAAGCACTTATTTTCCTATGTATTTGGAGGTCAAGCACCATCATTTCTTCCATGTTTGAGTTGGACACTTGCAAAAGGTTTGCAATAAGTAGTTAAAAGTTACTAGTATCATAATTTTGACCCAAGTGGATTTAAAAATCTCCTCAAGATTTTATTCTTTTCCCTTTTTAAATTTTCATTACCAGCCAATTTTGTTTCCCGATAAAACAATGTAATAAATTGATCAAATACAAATACATGGTTTTCGCTTTACGGCGTAGAGAGTGGCTTTAATGCCAACGGTTGGATTTCATAGTACGAAAAAGAAAAATCTTTTTGATCAGAATGATTTTTTTTTCTATGTTATTTTACCTTTTTAAATATTTTTACTCTTTTAATTTTAATATATTTTAACTAAAAAATGAAAAAAAGATCAGTTTATTTTAAAATTTAAAAAATATTATAGTTTTTTAATTTTCTAGCCATTTAGCACTTGATCAAATATACTTTTCATGTTATATATCGGTCATTCTTACTAAAAATAAGTGTTCTTTAATATTTGTCATTTTATTAAAACAATATATAAATAATATTGTTTTTCCTTGATAATTATTAGTTTTGGAATTTTGTATTTGACCAACACTGAAACTAAGTACTCCCTCCACATCCCATTTTATGTGCCCTTAGAATGTCATTTTATTATAATTGGAAATAATTTAACTAAAAAATTCTCTTTTTACCCTTGATGAAATAATTTACAATCATACAAATATTTAATAATTATTTTAGATCACAAGTTTTTAAAATCTTACTTTTTTTTAAAACAATATCAAATTAAACAATATCACATAAAATAGAATAAAGATAATAATTAATTTATATTTATTGATCAAATTAATTAATTCACATTTATTAATTAAAAATACTAAATAAAAATACAATAATAAATTTAATTTGTTAAAAGACATAAAATCTAAAAATAATAAGTAACAATTAAATAAAAAGTACAATTTAGTGTTACATGGCCATGATGATCAAAGTGTCTAGGGAGTGGGAACCATAAATTAATAACAGAGGCACAGATTCATCATTTATTGGGAAGGCATTTACGAGATTCACGTCCCTCCTTTTCAGTTACGCCTTTTTATTTTTTTCATTTTTTTTTTTTACCCACCCAACGAGCTCTCATCCCTTTATGTCCTTTGGTGATTCGAACTCATAATTTTTAGATTGAAAGTGAAGGGTGCTTAATATTTAATTAGACACAAAATTTATTATTTTTAAAACAAGATTTTGTACAATATATTCTCTATATTTCTTGTTAATTGATTTTGTGAGATAATGTATTAAGTTAGTGTTTAACTAGTATAAATTTTTAATATTCTTGATAAGTTATTTTTGGGTGAAGTTCACTAGTCATAAATTTGTTCAAGAATATTAGTCGTATATTTAAATTTATTACTGATTCAATTGAAATTGTAACTCATTCAAAATAAATTGTTCTTTTTTTTTTCCAATTTCGTCACTCAAATTATAACTCAATTTTTTTTGGAGGAGGTAGATAAATATTAGTTGGAAATAGTAAATGAAGTGTTTTTTTTTAAATATAAAAAATTGGGATAATTTTAAATTTTTTGAAAATTCCTAATTATTAGAACTTGGCTCAATTATTAGTTTTTTTTAGTATTTGGAAACTTGAGATGTTTATCAAATATATTTGTCAAATTGTATGGCCAAACACTATTTTCTAAGTTTTTTTCAAAAATATTTTTAACCAAATGGGTCCTAGAAAAATATTTAAGGACATAATTTAAATCATAATTTTCATTATTTTTCTTTTTGAAATCATAAATAGAACTTTATAAATAGTATAATTTATCTTTTAGAAAATATAAAACTTCAATAAATGAAAGGAGCTATGGATTTTATTTGAAATATTAATTTTAAGCTTTGAAGGGTTTAATTATTTTAAATTTTTAAAAAAGTTCAGTTAATAAGAAAGAGAAGGAGTATATGTAATCTTAAACCATGGTAGCATGAAATCTGAGTAGGGTTGTTCAAAACCGAACTGAAATTTGATAATTCGAACAAAAAAAAAGTTATTGATTTAGCCGTAATGGGTTATTTATTTAGCGGTTTTGATAACAGTTTTGATTTTTTTTGTTATCGGATTATCGGTTCTTAACGGTTTTAGGTTTTTTCTTAATGGGTTAACCGATAACCCGATAGTAAATTAAATAATTATATTTATACCATTTTGTATATAAAGTACTTGACTTAGAGTTTGATTTCCTACTTTTATTTCGGGTTGTCCCAAACTCTTGGTTATTTTACAATGTAAAAGTGTTTGCTTTTGTTAAAGATGCAACTTATGAACTCATGTGTATGGTGTGTCACCTTGTTATTAAGTGATTTTCAATGTTTTTTTTTGTCAAATCTTAACGGTTAAACCGATAACCGAACCGATAACGATTAGATAAATCAATAACCGATAAGTCAATATGTTAATGGTTCTATAACGGCTTAACATCTCTTCAAATCGATAACTAATAAGTCAAACCGATAAACTTTAAATCCGAACCGATCGATAACAGCCTGAGAGAAGCTTGTCTTTGAGGATAAAATGATAGTAATTTCTCAACTTTTTATAAATTTTTAATATTTTTGTGATTGACTTAATCATTAGAATATCTCGTTCACATTTGTTTATTATTTGGTGTCTTAATCAGAAATTAGACAGATGAAAACGCACTAACTAATATTTTTCCAATGGAATCACCGTTGCTCAATGATTTCTCCGGCGGTGACTACCGGCGTAATCTATAGTGAATTTGAATGAATTCTGGATTGAGACAGTAAAGTTATTGAATATCATGTGTCAATACGCTGTCACTGTTGCTTTCTGTGGTCATCTTGGACCAACACACCTTGCTGCTGTTACCCTTGCTCAAACTGTCATTGCTACTTTCGCTTTCGGCCCTGTTTCCTTTTACTTATTGATGTGCATTTCGTAGAATTCTCATTCATTTGTTATGATCAATCTCTAGATGGGCATGGGAAGTAGTTCTTTGGAGACACTCTGTGGGCAGGCATTTGGTGCTGGAGCAAATACACATGCTTGGATGAGTATTGTTCTCATCGCTGGATGTCTCAAAGATCCTGTTACTGCTGTTGCATCCCTCTCTATTTGGTAAGTCTTGTGTCTCCCCCCCCCCCCCATAGATTGTTCTGCTATGCAACCGAACATTCAATCAGGATTTGATTGACTTGACCAACTGATCAAACATATCAATTTTTGGTCATCTTTCAGCTCAATCATTGGTGAATGGCAAGAAATGTTTTTTGTAAGAATCAACGCTGCCATAAGGTAATGAAATCCTAAATCTTGCCATTTGGATGAGTTTGTTTTAATGTATTGTTGTTTTCCCAGTGTTCGGGTCTCAAATGAGCTTGGGCTAGGACATGCCAGGGCGACCAAATATAGTGTCTATGTCACACTATTTCAGTCACTTCTCATTGGGATTCTCTGTATGAGTGTAGTAATGGCAGTAAGTAATCATCTTGCCATTCTTTTCACCGACAACGAGGTTTTGATTAAATCTGTTTCTGAGCTTGCTCAGTTTCTTGGAGTAACAATGCTTCTCAACAGTGTTCAGCCTGTAATGTTTCAGACTCTTAAACGATTACATCGTGGATTCTATTGTGTTTTGATATAAGAAGAGAGGTCTTTAATTTATAGAGTTCCAAGTTTCTCCTCTAAATAAACCAAATATGGAAAGTAAAAACATTATGGTAATGTTTTGTCTTTTTCTTTTAGAAAAAAATAAAGTTAAAATAAGATAAGAAAATCAGGGCAAAATCCCAACACAATTTGCTTACGTTGTTTTTCAGTGCAAGGTTTGGTTGAGTTTGTGTTAATGAATTGTTGTAAGTTTTAGCCACATAACCAAGAAAATATCCGAGAGGAATAGGGAAGGCGTAGAAAGAACCCAAATTGTTGTAAGCCACTAAACCTTGCCACCTACATCCAACGGCAGCACCTGCAACACAAAGATTTGGGCGCCGCAAAAAGATCATTGCAAGGACAAAGGAGGAGTAAAACTCTGTTAACTATAGAAAAGAACAACGTAATTAAAGAGCAACACCTGATATCATAGGATGAACACTGTTGAGAAGCATTGTTACTCCAAGAAACCGAGCAATCTCAGAAATAGATTTGATCAAAACCTTGTTGTCGGTGAAAAGAATGGCAAGATGATTTCTTACTCCCAATACTACAATCATGCACAGAATCCCAATGAAAACTGACTGAAATAGTGTGACATAGACACTATATTTGGTCACCCTGGCATGTCCTAGCCCAAGCTCATTTGAGACCAGAACACTGGGAAAACAACAATACATTAACACAAACTCAACCAAATGGCAACGCTAGTATTTCATTAACAACTAACTGAATTGACAGTTTAACAAAGGGTAAATTCCAAGCATGTGTACTTTCCCAGCACCAAATGCCTGGCCACAGAGCGTCTCCGCATGCCCATCTACAGATTGATCATAAGAAACAAATGAGAATTCTACCTGATGTATTTCAGGTGTTTTGATGATCCTCACAAAGGCAGAGATCTGGTCCTTCGCAGAGTGTTATATGGTGTACAGCTAGAAAAGTTGTCTTGTTAGGATGTTGGTGAAGCTGTCAGTGTACTTCACCAATAGAAATGGACGAGGTTGTTTGTTCAGTGATCAACAACTCTTCTTGATTGATATAATCAAACAGACAAACAACTTGATGATTCATTCATTTAAGAGAGAGAAATCAAGTTTCAAAAACAGCAAGGGACCTGATCAACTGAAGGAGTGTTATCTGTGTGTGCTGTCGTTTTGAATGCTTGTATTGAGCTAAACTTGTAGGATTCGTTTCACTCTTATAAGAAACGTTTCAAACTCTTGTGTGAATCAGTGTAAGAACATTGTTAGAGTTAACTTTGTGTCTTACTGTTTGAAGTCTATATTAATTAGCGATAGTTAATATCGTGGGCAATAGATGCATTGCTTTGGATCATTAAGTAATAGGTGTATTACTTAGTGTGAGATTAAGAGTTTAGTCTCATTGGTGTAGTTGAAATCTGTATTCACTTTTTCTTGGAAATTAGTGAAAACAGTTGAAAATTCTGTGTGACGGGTCGTGGTTTTACTCTCTTGAGCAAGGAGGTTTCCACATAAAATCTCTTGTGCCTATTTTACTTCCAGTTATTTAATTTCTACGCTTTAACTGTATCAAAGAACCTGATCCTGTGATCACTAGTGGACGCGTACATTCCAACACTACCAAATGCACATTAATTAGTAAAAGGAAACAGGGGGACTTACGATGAAGCCGGAAGATAAAGTAGCAATGACAGTTAAAGCAAGGGCAACAGCAGCAAATGTTTTTGTTCATAATATGTTTTTGTTCATTTGCTGCAAATGTTGTTTTCACTTCAAGCTCTGTTTTTTTCCCCCCACTTTTCACATTTTCTATTTCAATTTATAAAAGTAAATTATTGAGTTGTTGCATACAAAATAGTTATTAAACTTTGCAAATTATTTTGGTCCTAGTTCTGTCATAAGCTTACGCCTTACGCTAATTTATGGAATCAGTTGTACATATCAATATTGAACACATTTGTTATATGACGGCTAATTTTTATTTAAAAAATAATAATTTCATTACAGGATACAACAAAATAATCACAGGATACCGACAAGATTTTCCATGAATAAATTGAAATGAAATGAATGGATTTCATTTTTCTTTGTTTTCTTAAATGTAAATCTTGTTTTTCTATATGGCCAAAAAATTAGAAAGAAACATAATATTATATTTGTGATGAAATAAATTCTAGAAAAATTCTATTTTAATCATAACACACACGCAAATCTTCTAAAAAGTTGAACACTTTTTTTGTAAGAAGTTCTTTTTTATAATTTTTAAAACAAATTATGATGAGCGGGGTGGGTTAAAGTCTTTGCGGGTTTGCCCCGCAATCGCCCCGCCCCATTGTCATCCTACTGACAGATAATAAATAAATGTAAAAGCGATAGATGTAGTGATTAAGTTAATGAAAAAAATGTTACTCCCTTCATTTCAAAATAAGTGAATTGTTGAGCCTTTTTTCATTGTTCAAAATAAGTGAATTGTTCAAAATTCAAGAAAGTTGGAATTTTTTTCATTTTTGCCCCTCATTTATATATTCTAGGTGATAATTTCAAGAGAGTTATTTGCTCATATATATGATTTTTTTACTTTGAATTATTTATATTTTCAAGAATAATTTGAGAATAACTAAAAGGGGAAAAGTGGATGGTATTTATTTTATGTCCTAATTTTTTTTTAATGGGTGTGCATTGCCTTAACAATTCACTAATTTTAAAATTGAGGAAGTAGTATTTTATGATCTCACCTATATTAATTTAATAAGGTTTTATTGTATATCATATAAAAATGACAAAATTTAATGATGTATATCATTAATGAATATATTGATTTTGACCACTTTGATGCATTTATATACTTTGTCAACAAACTAGTTTAACCACTATAATGACTAATAAATATTTCTCATTACGATGGACTCATCATTAAATTAAATTTCTCCAAAAATGAACTTACAAATAGAAAAAATAAGACCATTAATTTTAAGGGAAAATCTAAATTGACCATTTTTGGGAAAATCTTTTAAAAACAAGATTGTATTCACAATTAATGGACTCAACATTAAATTTAATTACCCAAAAAAGAACTTTGAAATAGAAAAAATAAGATCATTAATTTTAGGATAAAATCTAATTAATAACCAATTGACCAAGACCATTAATTTTAGGAGAAAATCTAATTAATAACCAAGTGACCAAGACCATTAATTTTAGGAGAAAATCTAATTAATAACCAATTGACCATTTTGGAAAAAATCTTTTAAAAAGAAGATATTATTCACAATTTATTATCCATACATTAATGATCTTTTTGACATTTTTCTAATTTTAGTTCTATAAATTGATCTCTTAAGTTTCAAACGAAACCACACCACCATTTTCATTACCCTTTTTCACTTCACTTCGCCGATATGTGATAACAACCGCCGACGCACCACCGACTATAACCTCCGTAGTTCTACCATCAACTAGTCATAAACGTTTTCATCCCTTATCTGAAAGCGAAAGAGAACTAATCCAACTCCAATTCAATTTTTGTTCAATCGCTAACAAGAGGAGAAACCCTAGTTATCCGAGCTCATTCTACAGATTCCAAAAAAAGTCATTCACAATAAAATCAGGTTGATCACTGGTATATCACAATATCATTAACGACTAGTGTACAATGGAAGACAACTCTCCATTTTGACATGATTTGTCTTCCATTATACACTAGACGTTGATGATCTTCGAGTATACCAGTGATCTACCTAATTTTATTGTGAATGAATTTTATGAAATCTGTAGAATAAGCTCGGATAACTAGTGTTTCTCCTCTTGTTAGCTCGTCCCACCAGTACATATATACTCGAAGTTCCCCATAAACTTTTTTTGGTTTATTCTTCCAAGATAGAACTTTATTTTAGGGTGTGTTTGGTATGAAGGAAAACATTTTTCAGAAAATCTTTTCCAATTTTCTCATGTTTGGTTGGGTAAAATGTTTTTCAAATCAACAAATTTTCCTCAAATTTAAGAAATTGAATTCGGGTTAGTAGAACTCCCGAAACCGATCTTAGCGTGAACGGTATTTTCTGAGCGTCGTTGGTTAAAGGTGTGTTGTGAAATGAGGGTCTTGGAATTATTAAAATAACTCACTGGTTCCGTGCAAGCAGCTGGGGCGAGATTTCTGCCGCTAGGGCAGGGACGCTGTAGTGGGGTGGGTGTCTCTGTGGCGTGCCATATGCGACTTAAAGTCGTAAATAAACCCTTAAACAACCTTATTTGACACTTTTCGACTTTTAGAGCTAAAGAATGAACCACAGGCGACTCCTACTCATTTTTCACCATTCTTGAGGTTAAAAGTAAGCTTTTCACTCCCCGAATTCGTTTTACGATCCGTAGAACGTAATAGAATTGATAAATATTGATGGGGGAGGGTTTTGTTATAGATTTTATGGTGGAAACAACTCTAATTTGGGTATTAGGGTCTTCGGTTTGGTCTATGGTTATTGGGTTTGTTATAATCCGGATAATTAGACCTTTGATTGTTGATCCTTGCGTTAATTGTAGGGGTGTGTATCGGTCGGTTCGGTTTTAAGTATTATTGGTTCGGTTTATCGGTTTTTGGTTTTTATATATGCTAAATCGATAACCAAACAAATAAGATATTTGTTATCGGTTTTTGGTTTATCGGTTTTAGGTTTTTAACGGTTTGGTTTTGGTTTAACCAATAAGAAAATGCTTTTAAAACAAATATATGACTTATCCAATAGTTTGACGCAATACACATACATCAAAATAATCATCCCAAATGGGACAACATGGACCAACTTGCTGTATTTTGGTCAATTTTCGATCACCATAATATATAAAACGAGGTCCCCTTTATGCAATAAAGAGAATCAAATAAAACCAAATCATAGACAAAAGTCAAAACAGTAACAAATGAGGCCATGTTTATGGTAAATCATATATAAAGAAAAAACTCAACTAATGAAGTTCTTACGTTAAAACTAATATTAGCCAATTATAAACTAACTAAAGTAAATAAGTAATACTAAAAAGTAAAACCTAAAGGTTAAATAACTAAAAGTAGAGAGGAGAGTTAATTGTTAAGTAGTGTTAATTATTGTGTAGGGTTTTTATATTTTTAGTCTAATATACTACTAATCATATTAATAATTTTTGTTTAATATATTATATATGTATAACTAAAAATTAAAATAGTAAATTATTATATTCTTAATGGGTTATCGGTTAAACCAATAACCCAATATTAAAAAACCACTAACGAACCGATGACCCAATAATTCTTTTTTGTAAAACCATTAAATAACCGTTAACCCAATAACAATAAACCAATAACACTTTTTTCGGTTCGGTTTATCGATCGGTTTGATTTTTTCACACCCCTAGTTAATTTTATGTTTTTAAACCACGAACAAACGGGAATAATCCGTAAAGGGAAGACTCAAGTGCCTTAGGGAATTCAAACTTGGATTCGAGATAGATGATGATTATGATTCTATTATTGTGTGATGTATGTTTGTTCTTGCTTCATTATGATACATGTATGAATGCGAATGTTGCATTGTTGATCACCCTAATCGTAAGTGAGGATAATTGAATAATTGTATGCCATGAATCACCTCTTGTTGTATGATTGTGAGAATATACATTGTGATTATGATTGTGGTGTGTTGAATGGACGTTTCGGCATAACTAACTTGGATCGGTTGCCACATTCCGGCATAACTAACTTGGATAGATTACCACGTTCCGGCATAACTATGGGATCGGTTGCCACATTTTGGAATAATTATGGGATCGGATACCACGTTCCGATATGCTAATTGTTTAGGTGTGGGTTTCATGAGAGGACCATTGAATTGGGTTCCGTGAGAGGACCATTAAATTGTGTTGTGTATCTACTTGTGATGAGTTCGTTCATATCTAATGATGATTGATATTGGAAGATGGTATGTTGCTCTAAATTTATATAACTGTGATATGTTAGAATCGTGAAGTTGTCCATTGCTCGTATATGTTAATGATATTGTATATGTTCGATATGTGCATGTGATTATATTATTGTATTGACTAATGTATGTTACACTTAGTGGGATAGCCGCGTGATCCTACAAGTACACGGTGGTTGTGTACTGATACTGCACTTGCTCTTATTTTTATTGAGTCAGGGCATCTTCCGGCGACTATTGACAGACCTCACTTAGAAGATCAGTGATCGCCGATTCGAATTCAAGGGTGAGCCAGTTCTTCCGGGCTTCCTTGAGTTCTCTTTTTGTTTAGTCCATCCTATTCAGACTAGTTCTTTAGATGATTTTCTTGTTTAGATTTATAAATCTTATTAGAGTTTTAGTACATTGACTTTCAGGTTCTTGGGGTTATTCTTCCACATTAGTTTGGTTAGCTTATTTAAACATTTGGGGTTTATGGGAACTCTATATAATTTCTGCATTTAAACCTTCTTCTGTATCTTTAAATGCATAGTTTTTGGTTAATTTTTTTAGTTTGGGTTGTAGTAATGATTCTCCTACCAGAGGGTTAGTGTGGGTACCAATCACGACGGTTTGGGTCGTGACAAAGTTGGTATCAGAGCCTTAGGTTCGTTGATCTCATTGTACCAAAATGAATCTAGTAGAGTCTTGCGGAACAGTATGAAGTCGTCCGTACTTTTCTTCGAGAGGCTATAGGACTTTAGGAAAAACTCACTTCTTTATACTCCTTCGTTCTATGACTTGAATCCAATTGGTATTTGGGTGATACAAATTGGTATTTTTCCTCCTTCACTCTATGGTCCGAGCTAGAGCAACAACAATGGTAACACCATCACTACCAAGAGAGGATGTGTATAGACTACCGACAGTTGAATAGGGTCACCATTCAGAACAAGTATCCATTACCTCGGATAGATGAACTTTTTGACCAATTGCAAGGTGCATCAGTTTTTTCTAAGATTGATATAAGGTCTGGTTACCATCAGTTGAAGGTTGAGGCGGTTAAGAATTGGGTTCGACCAAGTTCTATGATTGAAATTAGTAGTTTTATGGGGCTCGCTAGCTACTATTATCGCTTGTGGTATGAGTTGAGTCTAATTGGTATCTCCCAATTCCAATTGGTATCTCAATGAAGTGAACTAGACGCCGTAGTCTCGGTTGAAGGGACACATGCAAGTTAATTAGAACTGAGAAGGTTCCTAATTGGTATCTGGCCTTAGGGGTCGTATAATGCATATATGATCAGTAATGGTCGTCTATGGAATGAACTAATTAAATAATTTGGACTTTTTTGCAAGTTGTAACTGCTTGAGTGTCGTGAAACTTGTTGTGAAAAGAAAGTCATCACGAGATTAGCTGCAAGGGTCTAGATAAATTACGATGTGGTTCATAAGCGAGAAATATGGACGTGCGTTGCGACCAACTGATAACCGTGTGAAAGTCTGGGTGTATCCTGGGATATGTGTGTGGTAGTATTGAAATGATGTAAAAGGATTCTAAAGTGCGTACTTCGTTGGGTTGACCGGGGGGTAGACAATGATTGTCCTAGCTAAATGGTTTTTCTCTAAAAATGCATGTGTTATAGCTGGGAACCTTTGAGGGGACATTGAGAAAGAAAAGAACCCAGAAAAATTATTGGTAGGGATTCTGTTTCCGTTATGACAGCTGGGGCGGGATTTTCCTGCCAAGGCGAGGCAGCCAGTGCGGGATTCCTTCCGCCAGAGCGGGACAGGGCGAGACAGAACCTCAACTATGTCTTTCATATTTCCCTAGTCACAATTATGGACCCCAAATTGTACCCGAACTAACCCCCGCGATCTAATTTATATGGTGTGTTAAAATTTTGGAGAACCTAGGCATATGAGGAGGAAATCAGTGAGGCCGTGGAGGCCGGGGAAATGGTAATGTAGGTAGAGGAGTAGTGCAACCAGGTGAGGAGGTTGTCCGTCAAGACAACATGGCTCAGTTATATGCTTTTCCGGGCAAGACTGAGTTTGAGGTGTGTGATGCAGTGGTCACTACTCACTAGTGCTACTCTTGTTTGTGCCCGGATGACTATTGTTTTGTGTGATCTGAGTTCTACTTATTCTTATGTTTCAGTTCAATTGCCTTGGGATTTGATGTGGTTTGTGATATACTGGATGCCCCCATCCATGTTTCTATCCCAGTTGAAGAGTCAGTCATAATCACTCATGTGTATCGTGTTGTCCTATTGTGGTTATGAATTTTCAGATTTTGGTTGATTTGGTTATGCTGGATATGACTGACTTGATATAATCTTAGGCATGACTTGGTTGTCCCCCTATTATACCGAGCTTAATTGTAATACTAAGTCGGTAACTCTAGAGATCCCCGATAGGAAAAGATTAGAGTGGGAAGGGTGTACAAGCCTAAGCTAGCTAAGATCATATCCTCCATTCGGGCTAGGAAACTGGTGGGGCAGGATTGTTTGGCGTAATTGGCTCATATTCGGGATGTTGAGGTCGAATCCCCCTTTATTGAGTCTAATCCTGTGGTGTTAGAATTGAGAGAGCTTAAAGCTCAAATCCAAGGGCTTCTTGATAAAGGTTGTTGACACCCAATTTTGGCCTAACATTTTCAAAATTCATAACTTTTAAGTTTTATTTATTTAATAGTTCAAAATAAAAAATTTAGAATTTTAAATAAGTTTATCGATAACTGTCCTTATTTATCAAAATTTAAGATTTTTTATTAGTTAATTTTAAAATTACATTTTTATATGTCATTAGTTACGTTCATTATATTTTTTTAATATTCATTTTTATTTGTTACATTTGTTAATATTCATTTTGATATTTTACACATTCTAAAAATTCATTCAAATACGGATATTTTATTTAATCAGATTTTTTGGGCCACAATCCCAAGCCCACAATTCAAGCCCATTTAAAAATTATTTTCTATATAAGTTTTGGTTAGGTTAAAGAATAGGAGGTGGTGGATAAGATTTGTAGGGGTATAATTTACTGATTTTTTATTCTTTAATTGTTCATTATTTTCCGGCAAGTCGCCGGAGTTCCGCCGGAATATGATCCATCGATAGGATTTTGAATGTATGTCCATCGATAGGATTTTGAATGTATGTCCATCGGTAGGACGAATGAAATTTTTTTGAACACAAGTCTCCTCCGACTTGAATGTGGAATAGATAGGGTGCACATCCTTCACCTCCGAATAGATGCGACTAAAATGTAAATATCTTTCAACACAAGTTTCCATCGACTTGAACGTTGAATAGATAGGGTGCACATCCTTCACCTCCGAATAGATGTGACTTAAATGCAAATATCTTTCAACGCAAGTTTCCACCGACTTGAACGTTGAATAGATAGGGTGCACATCCTTCACCTCCAAATAGATGCGACTTAAATGCAAATATCTTTCAACAAGTTTCCACCGACTTGAACGTTGAATAGATAGGGTGCACTTCCTTCAACTCCGAATAGATGTGACTTAAATGCAAATATCTTTCAACACAAGTTTCCACCGACTTGAACGTTGAATAAATATGGTGCACATCCTTCACCTTCGAATAGATGCGACTTAAATGTAAATATCTTTCAACGCAAGTTTCCACCGATTTGAACGTTGAATAGATAAGATGCACATCTTTCACCTCCGAATAGATGTGACTTAAATGCAAATATCTTTCAACGCAAGTTTCCACCGACTTGAACGTTGAATAGATAAGGTTTACATCCTTCACCTTCGAATAGATGCGACTTAAAAGCAAATATCTTTCAACGCAAGTTTCCACCGACTTGAACGTTGAAGATAGGGTGCACATCATTCACCTCCGAATAAATGCGACTTAAAAGCAAAGGCCTTCTCAGCGAATGAAAATGCAATGGCCCTCTTGTGAAATGAAAAATGCAATGACCCTCTTGAGAAATGAAAAATGCAATGACCTTCTTGGCAAAATAAAAAATGCAATAACCCGCTCGGAAAATAAAAAATGTAATAACCCTCTCGGGAAATGAAAAATGCAATGATGAATGACCCAATGATTTTCCACTATAACGAGGTGGATGGCTCGATGATTGTCCACTGTAACGAGGTGGATGGCTCGATGATTGTCCATTGTAATGAGATGGATGGCTCGATGATTTGTCTTGAAAGTGTCATTGCCTCAATGCTTTCACTTGTTCATGTACTTAAAAATGAACAATTAGTAGACACAATATTGCCTTAGCTAGCGACTTAGTCAAGAAATCTTGAGAAAAGATTCTTTGAAAGAAAATGTGTACAAAACGCCTGATCACTTTGACACATGTGAGCAACCAATATTTTACTCTTGAGCATTTTGTGTTTATTGTGACTCATGTCTAAATGGGGATTTGTACAAGGGTCTGCTGGCTTTCCATGACAATGCTGGTGATTTGCAAGTTGACTTTGAACTTTAAGCGATGATGGATCATTTGAAGTTGCATATCAAGCTTCTAACAATACTTGTTGGAATTTTTGAAGTCTTCCTCAAAAATTCTGTCCCAGTTAGAACTTTTGGAAAATCTCAAAATGATCTCCAATTTTGACTTGCTGGAGATAACACCTTTATTGTGAATTTTTGAGATATTCTCAAAAATTCTGTCCCAGTTTTTATTAGAAGGAGAAAATAAAATCACATTGGATATATGACCGAGCCGTCGTGGCCCCTACATATCATGTTGAGCCAGTAATCAGGTCAAATGTAGTTCTAATCCTGTAGATGATAAATACTGCAGAGAATCTTAGACAAGATCATTAGCAGAAAATGTACAATGTGAACATGATGAAATAGGAAAATGATATTCTTTGTCATATTCAAAGCCTAAAGACAAACGATATGTCGCATTATTGGGACAGCCAATCCAATGAAGTAAAATAGGCGTCTCACACTGACAGAATTAATCTAATGACACATTTTACAATGAATAACCCAAAAAGGAAAGGCAAAAACTTTTTTTTTTGGAAAGAATAAAAAAAATGTTTCGAAAATATTAAAGAGTGGATGTTTGCCCCTTTTTTTTTGAAATATAAATAATATAAAGAGACGGTCAAATCTTGACTACAATTGATACCAGGAGTTAGGATCACATGTAATTTTTATTTTTTTTCTAACTAAGATTGAATTCAAGGTAACTCCTACAGATTCAAGTGGTACCTCAAACATACTTAAGTATCAACAAGATTTATTCATCTTTCTTCAAACAAAGATTTGAATTGTACCAATCCCCATGTTTCAAGTGCCCTCACAAAAGAAAAGTCATAATTCACACATATTTGAAGCATATTATTTGAGGACATTTTTTGAAGTGCACTTACACTCACAAGAATGTTCAATGCATGCAACTATGATATCATATGTTTGGCCCTTATGTAAATCTCCACTAATGTGAGAACATTTGGAATGAGATCATGTAGGACTTGTTATTGGCTTGTAGTGTAGGCTTAGGGACGAATAGGATATATATTTGGGATAAGAGTGACTTAATTCCTTCTTGAGCGTCACAGTGAATTTGTGCTTTTGATGATTGATACACCTTTGACATATAATCCTCTTTATTGTCCCGTGTTTGTCTTTTTCGCCTTATTTTGAATTCTTATTTTTTGGATCATTTCCTTTTTCACCCCATTGTTTTGAAGTTTTCTCCTCTTTAGTTGGAGTTTTTTCCTTCTCGTCTTTCAGTGACCTTGTAGGGGTGTTTTTGTCTTTCTTTATTTCTTTCCACCTTTTTTTTTTCTTTTTCTATAAGTCTTTTTTTTTTGCTTCCTCGACTTTGAGAGACTTTGTATCTTTTGCCTTTAGCAACTTCAAACATGGATCTTCTATTATAATTTGCACACTTTTGGTGCACTCAAAAAGGTTGGACCAAGAGAGGAATAGTGTATGTAAGCACTCAAAAGGGGTAGTGGCTAAAATGTGGTTGTCCAAAGAAAGGCTTCAGGCTCAAAGTGATGAAAACTAGGGATTAATATCATTTGGTAAGTATTGAAAGGCACAATCAGGTCAAAGAAAGCCTACAATCCTTTCGCAAACCAAACATAACTCAGAATTTCACCTCGATAAACATTCAAGCCAGGTTCTAGATCAACAGTGCGATGCAATTGAATTTTGATCTAAAAGTTCACCACACAATGCACATGAAATCATGAGATTGATTTTATTCTTATCCTGAATGCATGCAAGAGAATTTTCAAGTATCACAAAAGTATAAATTAGTGGTACTAAAAGAATCTATGGTTTACCACAAAGTCAGTCATCTTCATCATATCAAATATTTTCACATGCTCCTAACTGCATTTGTCCCATTTGAGCTGAAGACATGACTCTTTTAATATGTACAAAACTTTTTTATTTTTGAAAGAATGAATACCGAATCCGAGAAGGGCTACCTATGTATCTCATCGAGATGAGAATCAGGTGTGCATAGTTCATGCAGATATGTCTTTGAAAATATGAACAAACTATTTTACTTTTTTTTTGAAATTTGAAAGAATAAACACAAAACTTAAGAAGGGCTGCCTACGTATCCCACCGAGATGAGAATCAGGTTCGCGTAGTTCGTGCAGATATGACATAAAATAATTTTAAAATTTAGACAAATTCGGAGCGATTCCTTGTATCCTTTTTAAATGTCGACCTTTGTACTACCTGTTGAATGTGGTCTCTCATTTTAGTTTTTTTTTTTCACAGTAACCACTTGTTGTCGTATATTCTTTTTGAATGTCTCTTTGAACTGTGTCTTCTCTCAATTATCTACGAGAACCACAAATTGTTATGACCATCCCCGATTGTTATCGGGGACGGTTTTCCTGAAAAATATGAGAAATGTGTGCAAAACAGGGCCAGTATGCAAAATAATAAAAAATAAATGAGTGTGATCTTATAGTCAAAGACTCCCTTGATTTATCTTTTTGACTTGATACTAATGTCTTGTGAAATACAAAGACTCAGATTTTACGAGTCCTCTTGTCGCTTGCAACTTCAGATGAATAATGACTTCCAAATTTGGAAATAAATCAACATCTCGATTTAAAAAAAAAAAACTCAAACAGTAAAAATGTTAGACCGTGTTCATAATGAATAATGCAAAATATCACACAAAGAATTAATTATTAAACACATAAGCACTACTTTGATTGAAGACAAACTCAATTATAATACATAATATACAAATAGTTATTACGCGTCCTATACAAATATGTGACCCTTTTGTGCCATGGTTAGACCTACCGATCTGAAGGATGTGTTACATCATTTGACAACATTGTCCCAAAATTCAAATTTATACAAACCTTATGAATAAAACTGAATGAGGATACATAAAAAGAAAAATGGGATACAAATAATCAGTCACACGCATGGGATACCATCCTAAGCTATGCTTTTATGGACGGTCCTTCTGTTTGATTTCTTGTCAACTCCAGATGTCCACATTTTTGGATGAAATGATAACTTGATCCTTCTTCGACTCGAACAAACTATTAAACTCTCTAACCCAAGGAACATTGTTTTGTCAAATGACGTATACATCCTTCAAATTTAAATACTTATGCATGATTGTCATTTACTGACCAATTGGCCAAATAGACACAATGTGGGCTTCTAATGGGCCCAACACGCATTGGGTGTTGGGTCAACTTAGTTCAAAATGCGCTAAATTCGAGATTTGGTTTCGCTCTACATAGTTGACTAAGATTGGACTTTATTTGAAGTGGATCGGTGACCCAAGAGGACTACTTGGGCTGGGGCAGTTAACGACCGTTGACCTGGAGTGGTCAACTACATTCGTCGGGGTACCCCGAGAAATAATTTGGTTAACGAATGACTGCGGCCAGCATAATCGTCCTTTAAGTAAGAAATAAAAAATACCAAGTAGTGGAAGATATGTCATGATGCAATGCCAACATACATAAAATTAAACAAAAAATGAATAAACAACAAGTACAATATACAAATAATCAATAAAATATACTAAATACAAGGTATAACACAATAAAAGAAAAGTCTCCTCAAGTTGAAAAAGTTAACTCATAATGGTTAGAACCTCTATATCCCCAGCGGAATCGTCATTCTGTTTACATTCCTATTTTATTAAAAAAATAATCAATTAATTCAATTTTAAAAGAATTTTAAGAAAATAAGAGTTTTTAAAGAGTCACAACTTAATTTTAGAAAATTGATTAAGTGATCTACGAAACCATTAGATTCTAGATAAGGGGTTCAAGTTATTTCGAAGGGAAGGTGTAAGGCATCCTTCGAAATCCACTACTGTAGGTCTCGACTAATTTTATTTTTTAAAAATTGAGGAGGAGATGAAATAACATACAAATATAACAAACATGCAATATACACAAACAATAAAGTAAACAAATACTATGAGAAACGACCTAATATTTACCTATCATTAACAATATACATAAAAATTTCAGTCCTTTAAAATGGGGAGGCCTCCAAAATCGACGGAGAGATTTTTTTATTGGCCAATTTTAACATATAATATATATAAACTTAAATTAAATTTCGGTCTTTTACAATGAGAAGGCCTCGAAAACCGACGGATACATTTTTTTATTGGCCAATTTTAATATAATATTTTAAAACACATGAACGCATATAGAACTAACAAGAAATAATGCTAAATACATCCAATAAAATGCAAACAACAACGAAATGACAACAACTAAAACAGTAACACAACTTGATGTAAAATATTTAGAATAGGCGTAACATTATTTAAAATAAATTTTAAAAGAACTAATTATAAATGAGCACATCATCTAATTTATACAAAGAAAGATCCAAAGTAACTTAAAAATAAAGTATGAAAATAACAGTAAATAAATAATATAATGTTATCACTGTTACATGTATAAATGGAACAAAATCAACAATTAAAAGATAATAAAATATACAGCATCCATTGAAATGAGATAAAAATAATAATAAACTAATAAATCAACTAAAGAATCGATGGAAACAATAACAAATAAAGCAAAAAATTATTAATTAAAATAAAACAAACACCATATTTACAGTCAAAATAGAAATAAATAATAATAAAAAAAATGAAACAATCTAAATTAAGCCAACATGAACAGAGGTCAACATAACCATAGAAATTGCAAGAGTGTTATAACGTTGAAACCAAAACTAAATAAGAATAACTCGTTAACGCTGAATAAGAACAACGGTAAAGCAAACAATAACATCCAAACCAATAACTGTAAGACATTAAAAATTTGACAAAGATATATATAAAAACGTAATATAAAAAGGGTTACCGGAGTGATGGTTTTTCGAGCAGATCTGGAATGAGACGAAGGGTTATTTCGTCGATAATGGAGTTCGGAACTCGCTGACTTTTTGCTTGAGCTGGTTTGGTTCGGCGGTTGTTGTTGAGTGGTGCTGTGATTTTCGCCGGCATAATTCGGCCAGATCTGGTGGAAATGAGGGTGCGTTGTTTGCTTCCCATCGAAGTTGCTTCCGGTGGAATCTGTAGTGGTGTTTGGCAAGTTCGAACCTCACCGGAGATGGAGCTCAGAGCTCGAATCTCGCTGACTCCATTGTTGTTGAAGTGTTGCGGGGAAAATGGAACTAAAGTCGTTTGTGTCTAGTTTAGGGTCGTCTGGCTGACTGGTTTCAGTGGTAATAGAGTTTGAAGGAACGGTGGTCGGAGGTTGGTTTGTTTTCCGGTGGGTCTGGTTTTGGATGAAGGAAAATGAAGCGGTTGTTGACTATTTTCAGACGGGTTTTTGGTAGTGTGAGCTTGGGAGCTCAGAACAGTGGTTATTTCGTCTCTCCGACATCATGGTTTCGCCGGAGAGGACGAGGAGAGGGGCTGACCAGTGTGGTCTTTCGGGTCTGGCGGAACTGGAGTTTGCTGGTTGATTTTGGAGTTGTTTTCGGTGACTATTTCACCGGAAAAAGAAGAAAAAATAGAGGGGTTTTGAGTCATCCGTCCTAATGTTTCCTCGTGGGATGCTCATGTCTTGTTTGTTTAGTAGAAGGAGGGCAGTATGAGGATTGATGATTTTATCTTAATCTATAAGGGAGTGGATTAATATCAGAATGACAAGCTTATGAATAAAGAAAGTTCCATTGAGTATACTTGGGTAAAGGAAATTGAAGATTTTAGTAAGAAAATGTGTACCAAGATTGGGTTAGTCCTTTCAATTTGATGAGTATACCTGAGTTTTAGGTGTCATGTTGATGAAAATGTTGACTTCACAGTGATAGTCAGGGCTGACTGAGTGTAATGGTAATAAGAGTTCACGATGTATTGTGATGGGCTGCAACTATATAATAAGATTATTGGTTAAGAAAATTCGTGTATAGTAATTACGACTTGCGAGTATCTAAGGTTGTGGTTTTCTATAATTTGGTGAGCAACGAGGTTGTATGGAAAATTTTAAGAGATGGTGGGACACCACTCGAACCGAATTTTAAAGAGCTAGAGTCATAATAAAGAAAAATAGTGGGATGTACTACAACCTTTAGAGAGAGGTGAGAGCAAAAATATTTTATTTGATTGCAAAGGCTAAAGAAATATCTTCATAGGGGTAGATAATTGGGTTCAGTGACGCGTGATTTCATTCGTTTTATTTTGGCTATGGTAATAGTGTTACAAGTCCGTCAGATTGGTTAAAAACTATTGGAAAAGACTTGAGAAACGAGTGTACAGACATTAGCTCGAGTGTGATGATAAGTGCTTGGTTCTTGTTTTGAGTTTAGTAATGAGTATGATTGAATTTTAGCGAAGGATATTGTAAGATCGATGGAGATGTGATCAATGATAAGCGAAGATCTATAAATTCAAAAGAATCTTCAAGGTACAAGCTAATATTGATAGATAAAGGGATTGTGATATACGGTTGAATTTACAATTCAGATGTTTCATTGTAAGTCTACATTGATGGTAATATATTTTGTCAAGGTATGAATTGGCAAGGTGAGAAATGATAAATTGTATCAGGTATTTAACCTTTTAAAGGACTTACACCTAGATTGAGTTGTAAGGTTTATTAGTATTGATTGTTAAGTACCTAAAAAAGGTTTTCATGTAAAAGTGTTGGTTAGAGTGAGATAAATGGTCGGAGTGGTTATGATTGTTGTTAGTGTTGTGAGTATGATTCACTAGCTATGTTCTAGTGTGTTTTCACTTTTGTGGGTGGATCCCTAGTGGTGGATCATGGGTACCAAATCCTGTGATGTTCTCATAGTTGAGTGGGAAGATTGAGAAGATTTGGTTATTTCGAATGACATAATTGGTGTTGTCTTGGAGTTGTTAAAGTATTTTAGTGGTTTTACATGTACCACCTTGCTTATGAGAATTTATAGAAGAGCTACCATGCGTATTTGTGGTTGTCCGGCAATCTTAATATTCTTATAGTCGTCGAGGTCATGTATCGATTATGTGTGGTTGAATGTGGAGATCATTGGATCAAATTCTACTGTTTTTAAGAGGTAATCTACAATTACTAAATCTAGCATTTCGAAAGTGTTGTTGGAGGGGTTATATGGTTAGACATATCCCTCGATGAGTATCTGATTTCTAAGGATCAAATTTGTTATAACTTAAGCTCATGGGAATTTATGTTGTGGGATGGATATATTGTTAAGAATTGTGATTATTTGGGTATTATGAGTGTGTGTTGGTTGATTCAGGTTCACTTCTATTTGTAGCGAGTATTGACTTGGAATTTTATCATGCTTAAGTGCTAAAGGATTCGTCCGGATGATTGTGTCAAGGTCATTGATAACATGTTGTAGACGTGTGTACGATCAACTTTGGTGGTTGTTGGGAATCGCTTTGGTTGTAGTTAAGTTTACATACAATAATATTTATCACTCGATTATTGAGATGACTTCATTGAGGCATTATATGAGAGGATGTGTAGGTGTTCAATTGGTTGGTTTGAGGTTGAAGATGTGAAACCTTTGAGAGTTGATTTGGTGAAAGATGTTCAGGGCAAGGTGAGAAGTATCCAATCTAAGCTTCTAGCAGCCCAAAGTCGACAGAAAAAGTATGTGGGACAAGTATCCCCAGTTATTCAACGATTTAAACACTACTCTACCCTTACTTCAGCCAATCTTTTCTAGTTGATCACTCGGGGACGAGTGATGGGTAAATTGGTATCTATTGTAACGACCTGATTCCGTCGTTAGAGAAAAGACAATGGAGAAAGAATTGGGGCCAGAAAACTTTTTCGTAGTAACTTGAGATTTCCAGCCTAGTCCAGATTTGGACGAAATCTGAGTCTTTGAGGTGTAGGGAAATCTGGTTACAATCGGGTGACTTAATTATAATTTTGATTATATAAGTAGTTAGATAAGTCGTTAAGGAATCCGTATGACTTTACGAAATTGAATTCCGGTGAGTAGAACTCCCGAAACCGATCTTAGCGTGAACAATATTTTCTGAACGTCATTGGTTAAAGGTGCGTTGTGAAATGAGGGTCTTGGAATTATTAAAATAGCTCACTCTTCTACCAGGGCGGGGACGTTGTAGCGGGGTGGGTTCCGTTGTGGCTAGCCAAATGCGACTTAAAGTCGTAAATAAACCCTTAAACGACCTTATTTGGCACTTTTCGACTTTTAGAGCTAAAGAACGAACCCCAGGTGACTCCTACTCATTTTTCACCATTCTTGAGGCTAAATGTAAGCTTTTCACTCCCCAAATCCATTTTTCGATCCGTAGAACGTAATAGAATGGATAAATATTGATGGGAGAGGGTTTTGTTATAGATTCTATGGTGGAAACAACCCTAATTTGGGTATTAGGATCTTGGGTTTGGTCTAGGGTTATTGGATTTGTTATAATCCGGATAACTAGACCTTTGATTGTTGATCCTTGCGTTAATTGTATGTTTTTAAACCACGAACAAGTGGGAAGAATCCGAAAATGGAAGATTCAAGTGCCTTAGAAGATTCAAGCTTGGATTCGAGGTAGGTGATGGTTGTGATTCTATGATTGTGTGATGTATGTTTTTTCTTGCTTCATTATGATACATGTATGTATGTGAATGTTGCATTGTTGATTACCCTAATCGTAAATGAGGATAATTGAATAATTGTATGTCATGAATCACCTCTTGTTGTATGATTGTGAGAATATACATTGTGATTGTGATTGTGGTGTGTTGGATGGATCGGTTGCCACGTTCCGGCATAACTAACTTGGATCAGTTGCCACGTTCCGACATAATTATGGGATCGGATACCACGTTCTGGTATGCTAACTGTTTGGGTGTGGGTTCCATGAGAGGACCATTGAATTGGGTTCCGTGAGAGGACTATTGAATTGTGTTGTGTATCTACTTGTGATGAGTTCGTTCATATCTAATGATGATTGATATTGGAAGACGATATGTTGCTCTAAATTGATATAACTGTGATATGTTAGAATCGTGAAGTTGTTCATTGTTCGTATATGTTGATGATATTGTATATGTTTGATATGTGCATGCGATTATATTGTTGTATTGACTAATGTATGTCACACTTAGTGGGATAGCCGTGTGATCCTACAAGTACACGGTGGTTGTGTACTGATACTGCACTTGTTCTTATTTTTGTTGAGTACAAGACATCTTTCGACGACTATTGACATACCTCGCTTAGAAGATCAATGATCGCCGATTCGAATTCAAGGGTGAGCCAGTTCTTCCGGGATGCCTTGAGTTCTTTTTTTGTTTAGTCCATCCTATTCGGACTTAGACTAGTTCTTTAGATGACTTTTTTGTTTAGACTTATAAATCTTGCTAAAGTTTTGGTACATTGACTTTCAGGTTCTAGGGTTGCTCTTCCACATTAGTTTGGTTAGTTTATTTAAACCTTTGGAGTTTATGGAAACTCTATATAATTTCTGCATTTAAACCTGCTTCCGTATCTTTAAATGCATAGTTTTTGGTTAAGTTGTTTAGTCTGGGTTGTAGTAATGGTTCTCCCACCGGAGGGTTAGTGTGGGTGCCAATCACGACGGTCTGGGTCGTGAGAAAAAAATATTTTCCTTCATACCAAACACACCCTTAGTGTCTCCAAATCCCCAAATTCTCCTTGATGGTCGCAAACTTGTATGTCATCTTTTTTTCCTTATATTTTTGCCTCCCAAAATATTGGGACACTTCATTTTTACTTGTCACGTTTTTCTTTTTGAGAATTAAATTGTATGAACTTTCACCAATATTTTAAGATTAAAGAAGAAATGCATCTTATATTATTTTTTCGTATGTTTTGAATGTATAAATTTTATATTTGATATATTAAATTAATCTAATTCAATTTAACTTTGAAAACTAATCAAATTGACTCTCATGAAACGAGACAAGTAAAAGTAAATAGAGAGAGTATATCTTAAAATATTAATCAAATTTATGTAGTTTGACTCTCGATAAGACGATAACTGAAATGTGACAAATTTTAATTTGGAGGGAATATAAACTTTGTTTTTATTGTTTTTTTCTTTGAGAAATAAAATAAACTTAAAAAGTTAAAATTGTGTTTTTAATTTCCCTTTTACTTTTGGGAAGTTTGCATTTTGAGTCCTCTAAATATTGGCGAGTTCAAATTTGGATCCTTTTGATATCTAACTTTCAATTAATCGAACGGTGCAGTGGTGATTCCTATACTTGTGGATTTTCACCAGTTTAGCAAATTATGTATCATCACATCATTTGAGTGCTCATATATTATGTTAAATTTGTATTCTTTACTACATATTTGACGATGATACAGTTTTGAAAATAATTTAAATGTAATATATTTCATATATAAGGGATTATAAAAACACATACTTTAATAAATTAAAGATTAAATGTACTAAGTCATATACCAAATAAACCAAAATTAGAATTTTTAGATTTCTAAGGGACCAAAAAGAGTTTTAAAAATAATTTTAGGATTATTTATAAATATCTTTTGTATGGTTTTCCTCTTCGCATGTTCTAAGCTATCTTAAGAGGGCGTTTGGGTTGGCTTAAAAGTTGGTCAAACCTACTTTTAAGTCAATTTTTTACTTCGAGAAGTGTTTGAAAAATATAAAAATAACTTAAAATATGTCCAAAAAAAAGATTTAAAATAAGATAGGAAGTGTTTGGCAAGGTTAAAAATAACTTAAAAACTAAAAGTAAGCCTCCCCTACTTTTATTTTTTGACTTAAAAGTCATTTCAGTTTGATTTTTTTATATTTGACTTAAAAGCTATTTTTTTAAGCCAATATGAACGGGCTCTAAAACTACTCCTCTCCAAAATATTTGCTATATGAACAATTTAAATTCTTTGGAAATGGACTTGTCTTGTCTATTTATATTAGAATTAGATTTGACTTATATATTTATATTAGATTTAACTTAAATATGTTTAAAATATATTATAAGTAAGGGTGTTCAGGGGTCGGTTATAGGTCAAAATCAAAATCAGATCAATTTAATTGGTTTTAAACTATCAAAACCGAACCAAATATAATATAAGTTTATCGGTTCTGTTGTTATCGATTTTGATTCGATTTGATTTGGTTATTCGGTTATTAATCACACACAAAAATAAAAGAAACGATTCATTCAAAAATTAGGGAAAAAGACAACAGTTAATTCAAAATGAAAAATAGTTGAACGACTGACATTACAAAACTTTCGACCACTGAATTTACTCTGAATAAAGCTTCAAAATTCAGTATTTTGATCTAGAAGGAAGAGACAATGACATTCCTAGTCTTACCACGAATTTTCATAGATACTCATATACAGGAAACCAATAAGATAAATGTTCTCGTCTTAGGCGTTTCTGCTTTCATAAATAAACTATTAATAAATTTTGATGAAAACATATATAAGATATTTAAAATTATTTATAAAAATAATATATTATGTATGTATACTAATAAAATATATGTATATAGTTTGTCGGTTCGATTTGATTATATAAAGTTATTGATTCACTTTTAAGCAATAAGCTCTAAGAATTATGATCGTCAATTATTCATTTATTCTCAAATACTCCATTTGTTACTATTTATACGTCGTCCTTACTAAAAATATATGTTCCTTAATACTCCATCTGTCCCCATTTACTTGTCAAATATATTCTAATTTCATTTCATTTTTTACTTGTCATTTTTGACAAATCAAAGAAGAACAATTTTTTTGCTTTCTATTATACCCTTAATTTATTAATATTGAGTTAATGGTAAACTTACCTAGTTTCTTAAGGGGTGTGAAACCTAATATGGTGACAACTAAATAGGAATGGGGAGGGGGGGGGGTAATATGTATCTCATTATACTCCCTTCATTTCAAAATAAGTGAAGGATAATGCTAAATTGCCAGAAAATTTGGCTAGAATTTTCCAGAAATTTATAAAATATATAATATCATTTTTATTCTAAAATAAACTGATCTTTTTCCATTTTTTAATTAAAAGGTATTAAAGTTAAAAGGGTAAAATGGTTCAAAAAGGTAAAATAACATAGATAAAATACCATTCTACCCAAATTTTAGACAAAAGGATTTTCCCATAAGTTAATTGTTCAAAGTTCAAGAGAATTGTTGGGAAAAATTTCCATTTTTGCCCCTCATTTATTTCTTTTATGTGATAATTTCAAGAGAGATAATTGCTTGTATTTATGATTTTACTTTGAATTATTTATATTTTCAAGAATAATTTGAGAATAACTAAAAGGGAAAAAGTGATGTTTATTTTATGTCCTAAAATTCTTTTATAAATGGGTGTGCATTACTTCAACAATTTACTTATTTTGAAATAAAAGAAATAATATCTAACAGATATTATGTGTTGTTAATTATGGGTTCCCATTTCCAAGACAACCTCTAAGAAGAGCAGAAGACTGGCTTTGGGTCTTGAATTTTGATAACGTCCTACCCTCAAATAAACTTGTGCTATACAAATTAGTAATTACCCTTTGTGATATATACAAATTTAATTAGCTTCATTTGAAGTTTAATTATTTTTTTTGTATATATAATAAATTTTCTAAATCTTATACAATCTCATAAATGAGCAAACCATAGTCATAAACAAGATATATAACGTTGGTTGTAGCACAGAAAACAACTCAGTCAAAATTAGGTAATACCAAATTCGGAAGTTCTATTTTCAAAATTGAAACAAAGGAATGGCTAAAAACAGGAGCAATCGAGAAATCGTGTATGGAATCCATTAAAAATAAAGCAACAAAGCAAAAGATAGAAGAAGAGTCAGAAAACTCAATCTACAATCAACATTTTTTGTACATTGGAGGACACAACCGCAACATATTTAGGTCACAACAGATTCTCGGAATAAAGATCAAATACTGGTCTTCTTCACTATCGGATTCAACACACCAAGAATACAATTTCATCCGTTAAAAGTTTGGTTCATTTATGTCATTGTTGTTGAAGAAAAGGCTCATCCATGCCATTTTTAACTCCGATTTTGCAAAACCATTTTTTACATCCCAAACAACTTTTAACATTTTTCAATTGGAGTTTTTGGATCAAATGTAGTCTTTTTTTTTCTTCGTCCTTAAGAACACCAAGAACACATAAAGAACATTAACAATTCTCAAATTTCAAACTTCTTTAAATCTTCTCGAAATTACCTCAAATTTCAAGAGTAGTTTCCCTCCGAACTAGATATCAATACTCAATATCTTTTAAGTGCGAATTCAACCTAACTCAGTAAGACCCACTTGAAATTTCTTCAAAGTTTCAAAACTTCAGCATTCTTTAATGGTAGACTTTTTTCCACAACTTCAAGTCATTAGAAATTTTGAACATAAATTCAAAATACAGTAGGGAACAAAGATCTAATGTCAACAACAACTACAAAAACATGATCAAAGCAAATTTTTGAAATTTTGGGACTGATTTTTAGTTTTTTGAAATATTTTTCTTAATACGGGTGAATTTTTAAAATTCTACAAATGATTTTAGATTTTTGGTTTTTCAAAAAAATAAATTAATAATATAGCTGGAATTTGAGATGATTTCTTGAAGAATTGACTATTATGAAAATTTGGGAGTTGTTTATGTTCATGTGTTCTTGGTGTTCTTAAGCAAGAACAAGCAAAAAGAGTACATTTGATCCAAAAACTTCAATTGAAAAGTGTTAAACCTTGTTTGGGTATAAAAAGCGGTTTTGCATAATCGGAGTTTAAAAAAATGGTATGAATAAGCCTTTTTTTTAACAACAATGACATAGTAGCATAGATGAGCCAAATTTTTAATGGATGATATAAATGAGCCTTTTCTGAAAGTTTGATGGCATATTTGAGCTTTCAAAAAAAGAAATTAATAATGTAGCCGGAATTTGAGATGATTTCGTGAAGAATTGAATATGTTGAAAATTTGGAAGTTGTTTATGTTCTTCATGTGTTCTTAAGGAAGAACAAGCAAAAAGAATACATTTGACCAAAAACTTGTTTGGGGTGTAAAAAGTGGTTTTGCAAAATCGGAGTTAAAAAAATTGGCATAAATGAGCCTTTTATTTAACAACAATGACATAGATGAACCAAACTTTTAACGCAATTTTTTTGTTATTAAATGTGAATATATATTTTAGTATATCCACGGTATAATTTTTTATATCTAAAATATACCATGTATTTTTATGATATACATATACTTTATTGCAAAGACATATTACTGTTACATTTTTATATATAAATTTATGGGATAAATATTCATGGTATTATTATTATTATTCATGAGTTTATATTTTTTTAAAATAGATGGAATAAATAAATAAAATAAAATATTTTTAAAAAGACAATAAAGTACTGATAAACGCGGCAAACATGGAATTATTTCCTATAAATTAGTTGATTTATATCTAAGTATGTAGCTTTCAGATTTTAAGGTTGACCTTAAATATAGGCAGCCATTTTGGAATGAAATCCGAGTGGGTAGGTTAGGTTTTATCCTATAAAAAATTGTTGTCCACTTTTAATTGTAATTGCTTTTCAAAAATCAATTTAAGTAATTTTTAAAGTTAAAATTAGATTGAATTAATTTTATATTTTAAATAAAAAATATCGAATTAATTGATAATCAATTAATATGGCTATGTATGTTTTTTCCCCAAGTGTCCAAAAACCCTCAAAAATCAACATTGTTTTCATCTCCTCCAAAACAATAGAAAAATAGTACTCCCTCCGTCCCATTTTATATGTCATTCCTTTCTATAAATAGTTAAACCACAATACTTGTCATTTTATAAAATTTATGCATAAATTATCATATTTTGTCTATTATATCTTTGATAGAGTAGTTAATTAATTTTGAAAATGTATTCATCATTTATTATAAAGTTGACTTAAAAAAATATTAAATAAAGGTAGAAGGATAAAATTACATTGTCATTTCTTAATGCAAATGCAAAGTAAAAAGGTGACATATAAAATGAGACGGAGGGAGTATCTTCCAAGTTCCAAATACACGGAGCAATCTGCGTTCCATTGTTCAATAATTTCGTGTACATTAAACACAATAATCGATAAGTTTAATTAGAAGAAGAAAAAAAACAGAGTAGTATTAAATTTGTATATATCACAAAGTTATTTGAATTTTGAGGGTAGGTGGAAGTCTTGTACTCTTGTTAGAAGGTATCTTGGAAGTGGGAGGAAACCATAATTAACAAACACATACACGCTTAATATCTGTCAAATATATTAAGTAACATTTTTTCCATTGACTTAATGAGTAGAGTGTGTTGTTCACATTTTTTTATTATTTAGGTGTTCCCCATCTGTCAGTGGAAAATATTAGACAAATATGAACAAAATTTAATGAGTTTATTCAACTCTTCATGAAAACAAAATACTTATTCTCTCACATCAACGAGTAATGGAATCACCGTTGTTGGAATATGACTTGCCCAGTCATGATCTTATCATCGCCTCCGATGGTGATTACATGCCTATTATTTCTGACATGAATTTGAATGAATTGTGGGCTGTATTTTGGATTGAGACAGTAAAACTATGGGAGATTGGAGGACCAATTGCTTTAAATATAATGTGTCAATACGGATTTTACGCTATCACTGTTGTTTTCTGTGGTCATCTTGGACCAACACAACTCGCTGCTGTTACCCTTGCTCTGACTGTCATTTCTACTTTTGCTTTCGGCTTCATGGTGAGTCCCTTTTACTTATTAATGTGCATTTCGTAGAAGAATTATCATTCGTTTCTTATGATCAAATCTGTAGATGGGCATGGGGAGTGCTTTAGAGACTCTCTGTGGACAGGCATTTGGTGCTGGGCAAATACACATGCTTGGAATTTACACACAACGCTCAATGATTATTCTACTGCTCAGTACCTTCTTTCTCTTACCAATATACATTTTCGCGACTCCAATACTTCAGTTCTTAGGCCAAGATCACGATACTGCTGTTGTTGTTGGAAAGTTCACCATGTTAATTATACCTGAATTGTTTTCCCTGTCTATAACTATTCCCACTGCAAAATTTCTTCAAGCTCAGAGTAAAGTTGGCGTACTGGCTTGGATTGGTTTTGTTGCTCTCCTACTCCATGCTCTTCTCCTTTGGCTCTTCATTTATGTATTCAATTGGGGTTTGACTGGGGCAGCTATATCACTTAATCTTGTATGCTGGATCAACGCGCTAGCTCAATTTGCTTACGTTGTTTTTCGGTGCAAGGATGGGTGGAAGGGATGGTCTTGGTCTGCATTCGATGACATGTGGCCCTTTGTTAAACTGTCAATTGAGTCGGCTCTTATGCTATCCCTAGAAATTTGGTTTCCTATGAGTATTGTTCTTGTTGCCGGATATCTCAAAGATCCTGTTACTGCTGTTGGAACACTCTCTATTTGGTGAAGTCTTGTGTCTAATTTTATTCCCCATTTAATTATTATTATTATTCTGCAATGCTTAAAATGCAACCGAACATATATTCAATCAGGATAGGCAAGTTTAGCTTAAACTTTGTATTTGATTGACTTGAACAACTGATCAAACTCATATCAATATTTGTCATCTTTCAGCTCAACTCTTAGTGAATGGCAAGAAATGTTTTTTGTTGGAATCAATGCTGCCATAAGGTAATGAAATGCTAAAGCTGCTTTATGGTTGAGTTTGTGTTAATGTATTGTTGTTTTCCCAGTGTTCGGGTCTCAAATGAGCTTGGGCTAGGACATGCCAGGGCGACCAAATATAGTGTCTATGTCACACTATTTCAGTCAGTTTTCATTGGGATTCTCTGCATGATTGTAGTATTGGGAGTAAGAAATCATCTTGCCATTCTTTTCACCGACAACGAGGTTTTGATCAAATCTGTTTCTGAGCTTGCTCAGTTTCTTGGAGTAGCAATGCTACTCAGCAGTGTTCATCCTGTGATATCAGGTGTTGTTTGCTCTTTAATTACACTGTTGATCTGTTCCTATTGTTAAGACCTCCATAGTCTCACAATGGTCTTTTCGGGTTGCAGGTGTTGCTATTGGATGTGGGTGTCAAGGTCTAGTGGCTTACATCAATTTGGGTTCTTTCTATGCTTTTGCTATTCCTCTCGGATATGTTCTTGGTTCTGTGGCTAACTTGGGAGTCATGGTAATTAAATACTCATGAAAATTACTACTTGTGATGAATAGGAAACAATACTATAATTTGTTTTAATAGTATCTGCTGGTGTTGTATTTTATGTTGCAGGGACTATGGGGAGGAATGATAGCTGGACTTGCTTTGCAAACACTGCTACTCTCGTTTGTACTCTATAGAATTGATTGGAATAAAGAGGTACGTCAACTAATGGTTATCGTGTATTTCTTATCCACTGGAACTCCATAACAAAACATTTTGGGTCAAAATCATCTCTGTTGACAGCAAGTACTAATTTTTTTATTTAGTATAAATGAGTGTTGTGTAGTAATAAGAAAATGGAAATGCAGGTTGAGCAGACAATGAAACGGATGCGGAAATGGGGAGATCAAGACTTAGGAACGGAGAAAATTAATTAAACTCCTACACATAGCACAACGTAACTTGACTTAAATATGAAGTCATCAATCCACAATTTTGTTCCTTCTATGTCAAATGCATTGGTACACTTTTGTGTGTAAAATTGTTAAACTATTAATACACACACATACATTATTAGAAGTATTGCCTAAGTGATCCCTGTGCTTAACATATATGCAAAATAGAAACGCAGCCGGCTACAATGTCATTGACAATCATTTGGTTCTTCAAAGTTATTGTCATGTGTGATCCCTGTGCTTAACATAATATCCATCTTGGTTTGAGGGCTTCTTTGCTTCAAAATCCTCTTGGTTTTTCCAATAGTTGTTATACCCTAAGGAAAGGTGAAAAACAGAGGAAGAGGCTGAAGCCCAGATATCATAAATGTGAAGAAAGCAACACAAAATCAGTTTTGTTCCATTGTTTTATACGTCAATATCTTCGGGGATGGCAATAGGGTGGAACGGGTTAAAGGTTATACCGGGCGGGGCAAGGCAGGTTGAGGGCTATGTAGGGGCGGGGCTGGGTGGGGTGGGTTTAACTACTTCTTAAAAATATTGATGCAGACGGGACATTTTTAATCCGCAATTTCATATTGGGTTAACGTCTCAAGGAGCAACTTTTTCCGATTTTATCTTTACAATAAATTTTATGTATCATTTTAAAAGAAAATATTACTACGTTATTTTTATCTTGCTCTATTTTTTCGGTTTCTCACTATAAGAAGATGAGAAAAGTACTTTACAGTTATTATTCAAAATGAAGTACAAAAGTGACAATTGTATATTTGTACATAAGCATAATTAGAAATTTAAATCGATTTATTTAGAAAAAATATATATTGCAAAGTAGTACCACAATTTTAAAAAGTTATTTGTTCTAAATATACCCAATAACTAGCCAACAGATTATATGCGGGGATGGTGGAATAGGTCTATGCGGATCAAAAAATTTAAAAACTTATATGTGGGGCGGGGCGGAGAGGGTTAAAGTATTTGTGGGTTTTATGCGGGTTTGCCCCGCAACCACCTTGCCCCGCCTCATTTGTCATCCCTAAATATTTTTTGTCCGAGACAAATTATGTGTATATGTATTCTCCATCTCAAATTAATTATCAAGTTTCATTTTATAAGAATTAATTTAATTAATTTTTAAGCTAAATTATATTAGTCCAACTTAATATTTTTGCATATATATTCATAATTTATGCAAAGTGTACTACTCCATAAAGTTGAACATTTTTCATATAAAAAATTAAAGTTATATTTTTGAATGTAGATAAGAGAATATGTCAACCAGAAAATTCAAACATAAAAAGAAACGAGAAGCTAAATCGTCTGTTTACGCCAAATTTAATTATCGTAACAGATACCAAATCTATTACTACTATAACATAAAAAAGCTTTACTTTTTCCTTTGATATAATATTTTCTCCTTTGTTTACCATTTTTTTCTTTTAGCTGATAAACAGGAAGCAGATATGTTGATACCTCTTTAAAAACTCACTCTTCTAATATAGTAGAAAGAAAAAAAAAAACAATTTTTTTTTTTTTAACTTAATATTTTTTGTTTATTATCTCCCCAAAATCCTCTTAGAAACAATAATGTAATCTTACGTTATATTCCATGACTCAATTATTTATTTATGTGAATAAAATATTTTGTGGCGTACACTCATATCATTGAAAGAGAAAAATTACTCAAGTTTTTTGAAAAAAGAAAAGTTATTCTCAAACTCACATTTGAAAAAAAAAAAGAAGAAGATGATTTTAACTAAAGTTCTATGTTCATAGTATTTGGATCAATTTTTGGTTGATGTAGAATTATTAAGGAAATGTTGGAGAATGTTCTTTGGCAAAGGGGATTGTGATCATAATTTAATTGTGTTAAATATTTTTAGTCATGAATGAAAATACTAGTAATTTGTTTGATTGATTTATTTGATTTATGACATGTTAAATTTTGATAAAGTAGTTTATGAGAATTTAATATGTAACATTTTGGAAATTTTTTAAGCTATGATCCGCCATTGTTTATTTGTGTATAAGTCGTATCGGGTGATTCTTAAATTGTTTATAAGTGTTCAGGTCAATTTATTAGTGTGAGAATGAATTTGGATATGATTAAGGTCAGTCCCCTAGCACAAAGTTGAATTGAAAGTTTTCTTATCGATTAAGTTTTGATGTAAAATTCTACCTAGATCACTTCAAACAATCATATCTCTCAATACATAATGAATTAGGTGGCCCATGACCTATCAAATTGAAGGTTTCTCATTTCGAGTCTGGAGTAAAAAGTTATGACTGTTTTACCAGAGACTATCCACATCAGAATTTTCTAAGTCAGTGAACTACGAAACCGTTCTACGGGTATCTACAACCCGTACTGACAAGTCATAGAAAACTTCAGAGAGTCAAATTTTGGGGTTGCATTCCTATGAATACATCTATGGGCCGTAGAATCTCCTCCTCCTCCTCCTTATAATTTTCATTATTGTTAGTATTAGTATTTCTATATTCTTATCTTTTATTTTAATATTTAAGTCAAATGTATTTAAATTTATTTTACAATATTTGAAAATGATAAATTCATGAAATAGTAAGAGTTCATTTAGGATTCTTCTACCTATTACGATATTTGAAAATGACAAATTTATGAAATAGTAAGAGTTCATTTAGGATTTTTCTACCCATGAGTTTCTATTCTAATAAAAAAAACGTTCTTTTTAAAAATCTAATGTATTTTCATATTGGAATATTTTTTAACTTTGTCTTAAAATTGTCAAGTGACTATTCATTAGCTTGCCACTTGGCTTAACCAAGTTGCAAACTACGTACTTTCTTTTATTTTAATATTCAAATTAAATGTATTTAAATTTATTTTACAATATTTGAAAATGACAAATTTATGACATAGTATGAGTTCATTTAGAATTCTTCTACCTATTACAGTATTTGAAAATGACAAATTTATGAAATAGTAAGCGTTCATTTTGAATTCTTCTACGTATGAGTTTCTACTTTTAATCTAATAACAAATCATTCTTTTTAATAAATCTAATATATTTTCATATTGGAATACTTATTAACTCTGTCTTAAAATTGCTAAGTGACTTTTCATTAATTTGTCACTTGGCTTAACCGTATTACAAACTATTCTCCTTTATTATAAATATAAAAGAAATAAATATAGATTAACTTTCAAATTTTAAGTGTGTTCTTAAATATAGGCAACCATTTTGGAAAGAAATTCGATTGGGTAAGTTAGGTTTAATCCTATAAAATTGTTATTATAGTAGTAAATATTTTATATGCCATAATTGATAATCTTATATATAAAAGAGAATCTTCGGAGCACTGACGTGCACTCTCCAATTACTTTTTTTTTTTTTTCTTTCTAATTTTTTAATTAAATAAAATTTCAATAGTCACGACTTACGACTAATTACCAATAGCAGTCGCAATCCTTTAACTGGAAAATCCCAACAGCCGCATTAAACCCTCTTCTCAAAGCAACATATATATAAAAGAAATTATATTCAATTGATTTTTTGCAGTGCATATATAAGAAGCGATGACTCAAAATAGAAATTTTTGTGTGTTTGTGGTAAGTTTTACAGTTGTAATATTTTTTGGCACTATGGTTATCCTCAACAACATAAATTCGGTCATACTCAATGTAGAATATGAGGAGAACAGATCGAACAGTTGATTTTTGCTTTTTGCTTTTCACTTTGGATGCAAAAATGGATATGTAATTTAGCGGCCATTTCTTATCGGGGGAAACAAGTTCAAGAGATCTCAGACAAGTCTACAGGTGTTAATTTCATGCCTTTTATTTTGCTCAACTTATGATTTGAGAAACTTGAATTCATATTCCATTGTTCCAATACAGTGAGCAATCTGCGTTCTATTGTTCAATAATTTTGTGTACATTTCTACTACTATCTACGATTCATCTTTTGAAAGAAAGAAAATCGGGACACATTCGAAGAAACACAATATTTTATCAAGAAAGGGAAGGGAAAGTTCAATTAGAAGAAGAAAAAAACAGAGTAGTAGTACTAAATTTGTATACATGTAGGTGGAAGTCTTCTACTCTTTTTAGAAGGTGTCTTGGAAGTGGGAACCCATGATTAACAACACATGCACACATAATATCTGTCAGATAATTGACATTTTTTTTTGCATTGACGTAATCAGTAGATCTATCTCCTTTACATTTGTTTATTATTTGGGTATTTCCATCTGCCAGTTGAAGATACTAAGTAATATTTTCTCAAGTGATTACTATAGTTATACATTATCAATTTAATGACTTTCTTAACTGTTCACTGCAACAAATCAAGGATTAGTGAAGAGTGATGGAATCACCGTCGCTGGAATATGACATGTCCAGCTACGATCTTATCGCCTCCAATGGTGACTATCGGCGTATTTCTGGCATGAATTTGAATGAATTGTGGGGTGTATTCTGGATTGAGACTGTAAAGCTATGGGAGATTGGAGGCCCAATTGCTTTCAATATCATGTGTCAATACGGACTTTATGCTATCACTGTTGTTTTCTGTGGTCATCTTGGACCAACACAACTCGCTGCTGTTACCCTTGCTCAAACTGTCATTGCTACTTTCTGTTACGGCTTCATGGTACGTGAGTCCTCGTCCCCTCTTTCCTTTCACTTTCACGAGTGTTTCCCACTATTACAGTAATAGTTACACTTTAAATTTGTAGATGGGCATGGGGAGTGCTTTGGAGACGCTCTGTGGGCAGGCATTTGGTGCTGGGAAAGTACACATGCTTGGAATTTACACACAACGCTCAATCATAATTCTACTTCTCAGTACCTTCCTTCTCTTACCAATATACATTTTCGCGACTCCAATACTTAAGTTCCTAGGCCAAGATCATGATATTGCTGTTGTTGCTGGAAAGTTCACCATGTTAATCATACCTGAATTATATTCCTTGTCTATCACTATTCCCACTTCAAAATTTCTTCAAGCTCAGAGTAAAGTTGGCGTGCTGGCCTGGATTGGTTTTGTGGCTCTCCTACTCCATGCTCTTCTCCTTTGGCTCTTCATTTATGTATTCGATTGGGGTTTAACTGGGGCAGCTATGTCCCTTAATCTTGTATGCTGGATCAACGCGCTAGCTCAATTTGTTTACGTTGTTTTTCGGTGCAAGGATGGGTGGAAGGGATGGTCTTGGTCTGCATTCGATGACATGTGGCCCTTTGTTAAACTGTCAATTGAGTCGGCTCTTATGCTATCCCTAGAAATTTGGTTTCCTATGAGTATTGTTCTCATTGCCGGATATCTCAAAGATCCTGTTACTGCTGTTGGAACACTCTCTATTTGGTGAAGTCTTGTGTCTAATTTTATTCCCCATTTAATTATTTTTATTCTGCAATGCTTATAATGCAACCGAACATATATTCAATCAGGATAGGCAAATTTAGCTTAAAATTTGTATTTGCTTGACTTGAACAACTGATCAAACATATCAATTTTTGTCATCTTTCAGCTCAACTCTTAGTGAATGGCAAGAAATGTTTTTTGTTGGAATCAATGCTGCCATAAGGTAATGAAATGCTAAAGCTGCTTTATGGTTGAGTTTGTGTTAATGTATTGTTGTTTTCCCAGTGTTCGAGTCTCAAATGAGCTTGGGCTAGGACATGCCAGGGCGACCAAATATAGTGTCTATGTCACACTATTTCAGTCAGTTTTCATTGGGATTCTGTGCATGATTGTAGTATTGGGAGTAAGAAATCATCTTGCCATTCTTTTCACCGACAACGAGGTTTTGATCAAATCTGTTTCTGAGCTTGCTCAGTTTCTTGGAGTAGCAATGCTACTCAGCAGTGTTCATCCTGTGATATCAGGTGCTTTTCTTTAATTACATTGTTCTGTTCCTATAGTTAAGACCTCCATAGTCTGACAATGATCATTTTGGGTTGCAGGTGTTGCTATTGGATGTGGGTTGCAAGGTCTAGTGGCTTATATCAATTTGAGTTCTTTCTACGCTTTTGCTATTCCTCTCGGATATGTTCTTGGTTATGTGGCTAACTTAGGAGTCATGGTAATTAAACTCTCGTGATTCTCAAAGTTAATTACACATCTAACTTTAGCTTTTGTTGATTCCTTCTTCTGTTGTTGAAAATTACTACTACTTGTGATGAATAGGAAACAATACTATAATTTGTTTTAATAGTATCTGCTGGTGTTGTATTTTATGTTGCAGGGACTATGGGGAGGAATGATTGCTGGACTTGCTTTGCAAACACTGCTACTCTCGTTTGTACTCTATAGAATTGATTGGAATAAAGAGGTACGACAACTAATGGTTATCGTGTATATCTTTCTTATCCACTGGAACTCCATAACAAAACATTTTACCAGTGTAGAATTTTCAATACCTTGTCTCTTTTTTCCCAATTTTTTTACTGATCAATGAAGTAACAACGCTTTGCATTTAGTATAAATGAGTGTTTTCTAGTAGTAATAAGAAAATGAAAATGCAGGTTGAGCAGACGACAGAACGGATGCGGATATGGGGAGATCAAGACTCAGAAATGGAGAAAATTAAACTCTAAATGGCTATAGAACTACCATCTATGCATAACAGTTAACACAACATAACTTGACTTAAATAGGAAGTCATCAATCGACAATTTTGTTACTTCTATATAGAACCCTCAACCCGGTGATGTGGCGCTACCACAAGCGAGAATTCCATTTTTATTTATTTATTCCTCCAACTACCCTTCCCCTCCTCACCAGTTTATGAGTCCAACCGTAGCTGATTTTATAACAAATGTTGTAGATGTCCGTAATCGTAGGGGATTATGTTTCCTTAACGGCAATTAAAATCCACACTACTGAATGCGGATGTATTTGAAAGGTGTGTATATTCGGCTTTTGTTATTTTCATAATAGTCTAAAATATATTCTTCAACAGAGAATGTGAGAATGTAATTCACAGCACAAATAATTTAGACTGAAGTGACTAAATGAGCTTCTCGGAAATGATTACTCCAAAAGATGCAGTATAGAGTTTTCTTTGCTTAATTTGAGCTTCACAATACACCTCATCAAAATTACATTCAATCCATCACATTCATGTGTGATTCACAATATACTTCACTAAAATTACATTCAATCCATCACATTCACCGGTGATTCACAATATTTGTCTCCATGAACTTGATGAATCAGTCCCACCAAAATTTGAAGTGATTTTTGTCGGAATTCCTTCGTTTAAATTTTTAGTTGAAGTTTTTATCATTTCATAAATAGTATTATAATATACTTTACGTTCATGAGATTGGAGGATTAATATTATATTTGATGTTTCAGCTTTTATTTTCAGGTGCGAAAAGGTGGAAATTTTCGTTTATTAAGATTATTAACAAGGTTGAACCCATCGGCAGCTTCCTAAAGTTGGCATTAATTTTTACTTCGACACCTCAAATAGGCTTTGTTTATTTTAAACACCTCAAGTAGGGGTCCGTTGTGTCATTTTGACACCTTTTTGGCAATCAGCTAAAATTACAAAGTGTGTAATACACTTATGAATGACATGACATGATGACTAATTAAAAGTTGACATGTGGCATTTGAATGAAAAAATAATAATTTTAAAATAAATTATTAAAAAACAACTAATTTTTCAACAAAAATAAAATTACCTATTTTCTACCATCCCACCCCACCTTACGTCACCCCCACCCCTACCCCATCTGCCTTACGTCCCTTTTGCCTCCCCAACCCTACAACCATTTTTTGGTTCTTTCTTCAAAAAAAAAATTAAATCATTAGATTTTAGGTTTTTTTTTCTTTTTTTGTTGTGAATTTGATTTTGAAAATCATATATGACATTCTTCTTCAACTTTTTTGAAGAAAAAAATGTGTCTTGTTCTAAAATATCTTTTCAAAATTAGTGTGATGATTTTTAAAAAATTTGTTCTTATAAACGTTTTTAAAATTAGTGTGATAGTTTTTTTATTTTATTTTTCATATTACAGGTTTTTATCATGATTTTTCTTGATGGAAGGTGGAATAAGTGGTAGGGCTAAAAAGTGAAGAAGAAAAAGGAATTTTTTTTTAAAAATCCAAAATAAAACCCCTCACGCGCTCAAAATGGGTGCAACACACACAATATGTCAAGTCAGCAAAAAGTGTCAAAATGGCACAGCAAAACTCAACATAAGGTATCTAAAATGAACAAAACCTAATTGAGATGTCCAAATAAAAATTGATACCAACTTTAGGGGGCTACCACTGGGTTCAGCCTATAAACAAATTTCACATGTAGTTTTGCCAATTCTAATAGCTCATTTACCCATTGAATACTTTATGGTAGAATCAAGAAGAAATTCCTTATTAAAAAAGATTAATTTCTTTTTATATGCCTTTACATATTTATTATATTTATATTATTTATAATCGCACGAAGCGTGAGTAATTTCTCTGATATATTATAAATACACCCTATTATAAATTAGGTTGAGTAATTTTGTTTTTTTAGATCATCTCCAATCTAACTAATTTTTTACGCTTTTTGAATGTGTTAATAGTTTCACACTATTTATCAACACTAGATCACTTTTTGTTATTTTATTATTATTTTTATTATACAAAAATTCTAATTTAACATATTATAAATTTTATGTTTTTAACTAAGTCCGTAGTATAAAATGAACCCTTTCTCCCCTTTTTTCCCACATATTCACCCTACATAATTCATATTATTTTCATATATAATTATTTAATATAAAATAATTTATATCAGAAATTTTTAAATGGTAAAAATTGCTATCAAATATTATACATTATACATATTAATGGATACTTAATAAAAATAAAAATAAAATTATTGATGAAATATAATATATTACTGATGAATGTTTATTGTTTTGGCTATTTAAAATACAATATGTTATTTATTAACAATATAATATATTTGTTTTCATTTTTGTGATGATTATATGTTTTTATATAATTATAATTTATAGTAAAATTAACTTAAATTGTATGTTAAAGAGAGAAAAGAATATTCCCTTTTCGTGTAATTTTAATATACTCTACTAAATTGTGTAGTTGCATACATTATAATAATACTGACACCATTTTAATGTAAATTTGATGTTATGCGTTGGTCGTCGGACAAAGTGGTCCTACATGATCTGCAGTAAACAACTTTAATACTTCCTGCGTTCTTCCTACGTTTCATTTTATGTGAGATAGTTTAACTTGATACAAAATTTAAGAAAGAAAAAATAACTTTTAAAATTTGTGGTTCAAAATGAATGATAGAAACTTGTGTGGCAGTAAATTATTTCATTAAGGGTAAAATAGACAATTTATAGTTAAATTGTTATTTAATATATAAATGTATCATTCTTTTTAGGACTGACTAAAAAGGAAAGTAAATCACATAAATTAGGAGTATTTATACTCTTACTATAAATAGTAGGTTCATAATATTTGTCATTTTATAAAATCAATGCATAAATTGTGATATTCTTCCTATTTTGTCTTGTGAGTTACTATATTAGCCTTGAAAATATACATTTGACCAATATAAAAAAACTAAGTGAATAATTTATTTTCATTGATCAAATTAATTAATCAAAATAAATTAATTCATATTCATTGATTGAAAAGTTGACTTTAGAAAATATTAAATAAGGTAGAATAGCAAATTTTACTTAATTTCTTAATACACGTAAAATAAAAAATTATGACATATAAATAAGAACAGAGTGAATATTTAATTTAAATTGGCATTGTCCTTCCTAGGGACCGCAATCAAGACAAGTTTAGACTATATAGTCTATACCTTTTAATTCATTGACTAAGTAGTATTTTATTTACACTTTTCTTTTTACATGCGCAATTTAAAAATTTAAGAGAGTTATATTATATTTGTTTATTTCTACTCTTAATATCAAATAATTATATTAAATAATATAATCATCAAATTTAAAGTTCAAAATTTTATAAACAATATTAATTTAGTAAAACAAATTTTAAATTTATTTTTTTAGGATGTCAAGTCAAGATGAACCTAATGAAAAAGAGTGAGTTCTATCGGTTAGGGTTTGTATTAATCGGTCCGGTTCGGTTTTAAAGTTTATCGGTTTGACTTATTGATTATCGATTTGTAGACATGATAAATCGTTATATAGCCATGAAAATATTGTCTTATCGGTTATTGATTGTTATCGATTCGATTAACGATTTTATAGATGACATCTTGCTCAAAATGAATCATGCGCATGAGTTCACCTATTTTTCATCTCACTAAAAAACAAAGACTAAAACATTATAGAATAACTAAAGAGTTGAAGACAACCAGAAATAAAAATAGGACACAAAACTCTAAGTCAAGGATTTTATATTCAAAACAATATAAATATAATTATTTAATTTACTATTGAGTCGTCGGTTAACTCGTTAAAAAAAATCTCAAGCGGTTAAAAATCGATAATTCAATAACAAAAATAATTAAAACCATTATCCAAATCACAAAATTAATAACCCGATAAATCAATAACTTTTTTTTTTAGCTCGGATCCGATTTTTGAAGAGCCCTACTACTGGTTCACAACAACCAATCCCAAACGAAAGCAAACAAGGCGTGTTGCATCTCAATTCAAGTACAAAACTCCAATCTGGAGTATTTCTAGCCACCCCTTTATTTATTTTGTAACTATTTTGACTTATTTACGGTTATGTCTTTTTGTAGTATAATAACTTTTCAACATTTTGTACTACTAGTATTATTTTACTCACTTTTTAATGCTTTGTGTACCGTACGATATGAGATATAATATATGTGGCAGCAAAACCCGGAGAACTGTTAATTTATTTATCAAAAAAACATACTACCAATAGTAAATGGAAGCGGCATTGCTCTCCGGCGCCAACAATCCACAGCAGCTCATTGGACTTGACGGTGACTATCGACCCGTTAATGGACTGAAAGAATGGTGGGCTGTATTTTGGATCGAGACAGTGAAGTTATGGGAGATTGGAGGTCCAATTGCTTTCAATATTCTTTGCCAGTATGGGATCTACTCTATTACAGTTGCTTTTTGTGGTCATCTTGGTGCTGTTGAGCTCTCTGCTGTTTCTGTTGCTCTAAATGTCATTGGAACTTTCTCTTTCGGCTTCATGGTTTGTGTTCTTTCTGTTTCTCCTATTTAATGGGAGTTTTTAGTACTGAAAAAACTAATAGTATTTTTTTTAACTTTATTTGGTATTTTTAAAGTTGGAATTGTGTTTGTTGCACGGAATATTTAGAATTTGGATGTACTATTTCAAATATGCTCTAAAATAGTAATATCCAAAATATTAAAGGTAATATACGAGCTACTACATATTACTCCCTCTGTGTCAATTTATATGACTTACTTTCCTTTTTAGTCAGTCCCAAAAAGAATGACACATTTTTATATTAAGTAACAATTTCACTGTAAAATGTCTAATTCCACAAATTTTTATCATTTATTTTGGACCACAAGTTTTAAAAGTCTTCCTTTTTTTCTTAAACTCCGTGCCGAGTCAAACTACATCACATAAAATGGGACGGAGGGAGTATCATTTTTATATTTTTTCACTTTATTTGGAATTTTTGAGGGAATTATGTTTGGTTATAATTTTTGCAAATAATATTAGGGTGTTTTTCAAATTCCAAATACAACTTCAATTTTCATATTGCCATATTCAAATAAAGTGAAAAAATTTCCAGAAAAAGTGGATTAGTCTTATGATTCTTATTTGGGTATTTGTTGTAAAATTTGTGTAGTTGGGCATGGGGAGTGCTCTGGAGACACTGTGTGGACAGGCATTTGGTGCTGGGCAAATACATATGCTTGGGATTTACACACAACGGTCGATGGTTATTCTATTGTTTAGTACATTGTTTTTGTTGCCAATTTATATTTTTGCAACTCCACTACTTAATCTTTTAGGCCAAGAACATGATATGGCTGTTCTTGCTGGGAAATTTTCCCTGTTTTCAATCCCTGAGTTGTTTTCACTGGCAGTTGCTATTCCCACCTCAAAATTTCTTCAAGCACAGAGTAAAGTTGGTGTGCTGGCTTGTATTGGTTTTGTAGTTGTTTTACTCCATACACTTCTGCTATGGTTGTTCTTATATGTATTCAACTTGGGTATAAATGGGGCTGCGTTAGTCTTTAATATTACAGGTTGGGCCAATGCAATAGCTCAATTTGTTTACGTGGTAGTTTGGTGTAAGGATGGATGGACGGGATGGTCTTTGTCAGCATTGAATGAGATTTGGGCATTTGTTAGACTCTCGGTTGCCTCGGCTGTTATGTTATGCCTTGAAATCTGGTACATGACGAGTATTATTGTCCTCACCGGACAACTCAAGGATGCAGTTATTGCTGTTGGATCCCTCTCTATTTGGTGAGTTTCGAGTCTTTCGTTTTTCTTTTTCTTATATAATGGCCAACTTGCATGCAACTCACCTATTTCACCAGAACGTAGAACCTGTTGTCTCTCATTAGCACATGTACCAAGAGAACAAGACTTAGCGAGATGACAAAATTCATTTTGTATTTGCTTATCATCGTTCTTTTTCATGTGTAATTAACAATTTTAGGACAGGATAATTAGCTGGACAATGCTTAACTTAAGCCCCGTTAAAAATCATTTACTATCAGTGAAGCTACATCTTTATCAAGATTTAGTTTACTTAAAGTACTGAATTCTAAGCTGAATTGTGTAATTGATTGAATTTGTCAATTAAATTGTCATGTACAAAGTTTGTGGTTTTGTGCATAGCTTTTGATGAGATGAAATGTCATGAGCTCCTTTAATACTTTATCATGTATCTCTCAAACCTTTTTGTCTTTCTGTTTTGTCTTCAGCATGAATATTGATGGATGGGAAGCAATGTTGTTCATTGGAATCAATGCTGCCATTAGGTAATTAAGTCTAAATTCTTGTAGAAAAATGTACTCCATTTGTTTTTGAGTTTGTTTAAATGCATTATTGCTTTCTCAGCGTACGAGTCTCAAATGAGCTTGGGTTAGGGCGTCCCAGGGCTACCAAATATAGTGTATATATCGCAGTGTTTCAATCACTCCTCATTGGGATATTCTGTATGATGTCAGTACTAGCAGTAAGAAATCATCTGGCCATTCTTTACACAACCAGCAAGGATTTGCAACGAGCCGTTGCTGACCTTGCTTGGCTTCTCGGAATAACCATGGTTCTTAACAGTGTTCAGCCTGTAATATCAGGTGTTGCTTTTACTCCATTTTTACTGTTTCTATGGTTAAAAGTCTCTTCGTCTTTGTAGTCCTTATTGTAGCAAATATTGTTTTGCAGGTGTTGCTATTGGAGGTGGATGGCAAGGTTTAGTCGCTTATATCAATTTGGGATCTTACTATATTTTTGGTATTCCTCTAGGATATACGCTTGGTTATGTCGCTAACTTTGGAGTCGTGGTAAATAAACTCACTTTTTAATTTCACTCCGCATTTGTAGGCATCTTTTATAGGAAACTCTTCCTTTTAGTATCTCATACTTTTTTTAACCTAAAAAAATTGTGACAGAAATTTAATTTATCCGAATTTTGTCTTGCAGGGTCTATGGGGAGGAATGATAGCAGGACTTGCTTTGCAGACACTGCTACTCTCATTTGTACTCTATAGAATCGATTGGAATAAAGAGGTAAGTGAAACATTTGGTGAATTTTTTGTTCCTCTTTCTTTGAAAATTACAGATGAAGCAATTTCTTAGTTTGTTACAGATTTTTGTTGAGCCTTCCCTTCCCTTTCAATATGATTTAGTCATGTGTAATAATAAGAAAATGAAATGCAGGTTGAGCAGTCTTCAGAGCGCCTACGCAAGTGGGGAGGTCAAGACTTTGAAGCTGAGGAAACTCTTATTTCAAAGCCTACGAAGGATTTACCATAAGACTAACATTTTGTGGTGACATCAAAGGATGAAGAGTCTTCATCTTTGCTTTCGTTAACCAGTTAATGATTTTTGGATAGGATCTACATGTTGTGAATGAGGTGGAGCCTAAATCCATGTCAGATGCCACGGTGGATGACAGCTAGGCCAAAAAGGGGAAATTATGAGTTGTACACGGGTAAAATACGAATCAAAAAGGTTAACGGATTTTGTATGTGATCAGGTTAAAAGATACTCTTAACATCGTGAGTTGGGGGCACTGTTAGTTTTAATAGTAACGTAGCTGCGATTTAGAACAGTAGGCTAAGATGTCTGTTGTTGTGCTCTTTCTCCTTTCTTTGTTATCTCTTTGTGTTTGTTACATTACATTTAAATATGATGTTAATTCACACCTTTGTAGCTCCTATTTTCTTTCCTATTGCAGAAAGCTACTCTTATTTTATTTTTTTCCCTTCTTATGAGAAGTTTAGGCATGATTTCAAAGTGTATATTTACAACCAAAAGATAAAAATATGGGAAAATTGTATATAATAGCAAACTATTAATTCAAATTAAATGCTATAAATATAGTTTGATTTAATTGTATCACATAGCAAACTATTGTTATTTCACCTCTCTCCTGGCGAATCTCGCTCGCCACTCTCGTTCTCTCCCTCGTCTCTCTCATTTTTTATACAAACACAAGTGTATAAAGTGCGTTTGTGTTTGTATAAAGTGAGAGAAAATTGTATATATACATATATTTTTGTTCCCCTCTCCCATATCTCGCTCGCCACTCTCCCAGATCTCGCTCTCTCACTTGCCTCTCTCACTTTATACAAAAACCACAAATTGTATAAAATGCGTTTGTGTTTGTATAAAGCGAGAGAAAATTGTATATATACATATATTTTCGTTCCCCTCTCTCCCCTCTCCCAAATCTCGCTCGCCACTGTCACAACCCGATTTCTCAAGTCATGATGGCACCTACTATAACCCACCAGTAGGTAAGCCAACCCGTAACCTGGAACAACAAGTAATGGGTCTGAGGGTAGAAACTAAACAAGAGTAGGCAAATAACAATATAAACAGACGGAAGCAAACCAAAACATAAATACAAATAAAGATCCCTCCCAGAACCTGGAAGTCACTAGTACAGAGCTACTAACAAAATGAGTACAAGTCCCAAA
>JAJOOO010005595.1:0-54450 GCA_029582685.1 Solanum piurae | reverse complement strand
GAGTTTGGGTAAGTGAAGTTTGGGGCGCATATGGCGTAGTGAAGGGTAAAGAGTTGGCTTGTTGCGGATTGTTTTGTGGAAAATTGGGTTGTGGAGGGTTGGTGGATTGTTTGGAAGCAGTTGGATTGGTTTGGTGAAGGGAAGGGTTTGGTGGAAAGTATTGAGGAGTAGGAGAATCAACATGTGGAAAAAGAGGCGAAGTAGTTGCATTTGTTCCATGCTCGGGAAGTGGCGTGTTCAAAGTAATGGACAAATTGGTGAGGTTTCGAAGTCGATCAATCTCACTTTGCATATTGGCCATTTTTTGCATCAAATTGGCAATGGGTTCATCATAAGGGATTGATTCCCTTCCTTTCGAAACCTCGGGTTCATCTCTCAGGACAGTGACAAGTCCCAAACCATTTTGATCAGATGCACCTGAATTAGTCATGTCTGCACGTGCTTTTGATCTCGTAAAGTATGGATGATCCGCCAGTTCGTAGTCAACGCAAATCAACCTTTGGGGAAATAAATCAAAAGGAAGAAAACCTTCAAAAAGAGAGAAATATTAGTATCAAGTGGGTCATTGTTGTTTCAATGATATTAATAATTAGGCAGATAATGGAATAATAACAATAAATAAATAGAGAATAAGCATGTATTTGCAGCAAGTAAATCACATAACAAAATAATAAACAAAATATTCAAAAGAAAATGCATCCTAATATGCACGGGACCTCTTTTTGCCAGAGGTGGGCCTAAATGTCAAACATAGTGTGATTATGATAGATTGATCCAAGCCATTAATTTGTGACAACTCGAGTTTTGCGAAACAAAAGGCCAAGTTTTCATTAATACAAAAAAAGAAGGAAACTACAACGAAGAAGCTAAAAAAAATTACATAAAAGATGACATAATACAAAGAAAAATCTAAAACTTGGCCTAAATTTGCTATCAATCACGCTGGTGGAGGAAATGAAGATGATGCTCCCATGTTGCTAGGTCCTGCTCCCGCATTGTCCAAATATCGCATTATATTTTCTATTTGAGTCCACATTTCAGGAGTAACTATTTTGGTTCCAAGACGAGAATGTCTTATCCAGATCGTCGTTCCAATATCCTCAAAACCTTGCTCACCTTCTGGACTTATGCTATTGCGATCTTCTCGAAACCATACCTGGTATTCTAGAATTTCCTTTTCAGGCCCATTTCCGATATCTATCGTGAGGATATTGTCCCACTCATGAAGAATATCTCTGGCTCTAGGGACTTCAAAGTTTGGTCCAAGGGAAATTTCAGAATTCCTCATATTTGCTCGAAGAGGAATTACTTGTGCTTCACCAAACTGTTGAAGCACGCGCACCGGAGCATATGGCTGGAGACCTTTCAACCCAATAAGCTCAATATAATAAAACCTTCTACATCTTATATAGGCAGGGGAACTTGGGAGTAATGGATATTTCCACTGAATTTGGTCACTAGTGCGGTGGGCAAGGAACTCATACCAATCATCAGTACCAACCGGATACACAAACTCTTTCATCCTATCATAAAAACTGTTAATATGATTTATGTTACTAAAGCATATATCATCCATGTTTTTAAGTTGGTGAAAATGTTCCATTGCCCACATTTGTAAAAGAAAATTGCAACCTTCAAAGAAGTTTGATTCCCCTCTTTTACATTTCCCGAGAGCTTGAAATATTTCTGCTAAAATCATGGGAACCACAGTGAGTTCTTCGCCATTTACACCCTCGAAAAGTATTCGAGCCACAGAACATATGCAAGTGCTAATGTATCCGTGTTCTCGTGGGAATACCAAAGTTCCTAATAAAGCCACAGGAAATGCAATAGGACGTCTAACTTGCCAATGAGCAAGAGTGCAAGATAATTCTTTCCTAAACAGCTTGTAACCATCCAAGCGTCCATACCTCTCATATAGGTAGTCCAAAGAAACCCAATTATTTTCAAAGCATCGAAGTTTCTTTTCATTTTTCAACCCTAAGTAGCGAAGGAACTTCTTCCCTGACTGACTGTGTGGAATAATTTGACCCATTCTTTGATACTTCAAACTAGTGAAATAGCGGATTTCCTCCAATGTAGGTGTTAGTTCAAAGTCTTTGAATGCGAACACAACACAGTCTGGATCCCAAAACTAAATTAGCGCTCTAATCACATGTTTGTCGGGAGTGATTTTGAATAGTAGAGGGAGGCACCCCAACCTTCTTGTAATCGCTAGTTTCTCAGTTGGAGTGAAATTTTCCCACCATGTCCTTAATTTGTGCGGGAAACCCTCGACCATCCAAACTTTGGGCACTTGGGGGACCGGACTCATGCTACATTACAAATCAAAATAAAATGAACACATAATTTACAAACTCACTATGTCAAAATTAGGCTTGGATTTGTCTATCATTATCATATTGCACAAAACATGCTTGTTGGTCGTTGGGTCGTGAAACCCGTCGACAATAAGGGTGGATTTCTTAAATGTGGATTCGATACCCGAGATCGATCCACCTAAGGTGAATGCATGCATGACTTAAATTAAAGGGGTAGTTTAGCTCTATCTTATGTTTTCTAAGATTTGGCTTACTAGACACAAGGTTCCCGAGTGGACAACTCGAGTGAGAAGGCTACGCGGTCACACGGAAAAAGATCCGGACACCCCACGCATTTGCCAACTCTCCTAATTTTGGATTTTGAAAGAAATTTGCGGGTGCGCAAAACACACCTCGCGTGTACGTGTGATAGTGTGAGATTTCCAGAATTGGGGGAATTATGAACGGAATGACATTTTATATAAAGCAATAACAAATAAACAATTTATATAAAGCAGTAACAAATAATCAATTTATACCATGTAAGCATGATAAGTAAAGCATTTAGGCATTTAAAATAAAACAAACAACAAAAACGAAACCAGTAAATAATAAAAAATTAATTATTAACCTAAGTCTATTATGGTTTAGAACCTAAGGTCCCCAGTGAAGTCGCCAAGCTGTTATATCCCATTTTAACTCGAGGTTGAAACATGTATAACATATTGGTGATTTCCAAATTAATTAACTTAAGAAGTCGCCACCTAATTAATTATGGTGAATTAGGACACCTAAATATTTAACTAAGTAATGCTACAATTGACTTCAATTAAGGTCTACTAAACCTATGTGATTCTAGGTAAGTGTTCTAATTATCCTAAAAGAAAGGTATAAGGCATCCTTTAAAATCTGTTAAAAATAGTTAACCGGCCAAACTTAGACTAATTAATTAAACTAAAAATTAGTTCTAAAGAAAAAAAAAAAACATGAGTTGGAAAACATTTTAACATTAAAAAAAAAATTCTTTTATAATTTGAAAGAATTAACTTACATTTTTCTAAAATAAATAAATAGATAATCACTTGTTTTAAATGACAATTGTTGGTACAAAATTTGGTACCAAAATGTCTACTAAAAGAAAATTCTCCGTATATGAAGTTAATATGCATGCCTTTAAAAAAGTATTGTTTACACCTTGAAATCAATAACACATTCTGCACTTGAAAAACTCTTTAGAATTTAAAATAGAACGACAAATCTTTAGTAAAAGAAAATCATTTGTTTGAACCAAAATTTATTGCTAAAGATCTGAAAATAATTTTAAAAAAAAAGATTTGTGTTTGTAGTAGCACTGTAAGGACTCAAAGCTCTTTTTAAGACATTTGCAGTTGAGAGGAAAAAAAAATTCAACGAAAAAGTTTACCAATTTTTAAACAACAAAAGAAAACTTAAAGATTAAAGGATACATTTAAGATACTTGAGAGTTTTTTTTAAAAAAAAAAACTGGGCGATGTTGAAGGCAAAAATAAAAAATAAACAAAAGCTAAAATAACTATCTATTAACTAATGATTTTTTTTTTCTTTTACACCTAGACAAACAATCAAAGTGTAAGAAATATCACATAACACATATATCCACAAATAACATTAACAACAACAACATCACAACAAGGTAATTAAAAATTTATAAAGGAGCATTTTCCAGATTTCCTTGCTACTGGATGAGTCTTGAGGACGCGAGACACAAAGTAAAAGAGTAGATGCACATTTTCATAGTCTAGCGATAGCACGAGACTATACGGCGGTGAGAGTCTTTCATGAAGACTCCATTTAGCTCCCGAAGTGTTCATGTAAGTAAAGAGAAAGTAATGAGAATTAATAAGACAATTAAACCTTACTTGATATTCAATAAAATAGAAATAGAATTGAGTTAAATAGCACAACAAACATACCATCCACAGTTTAAATAGCACAATGAACTACTCGTTAAAAGACTTGAATTAAAAAAATACTTATGCCATAAGTTTTCAAGATTTATACATGCTGTAATGTTATTACTTAAATTAAAAATAATACAAAAAACATACACAATATAATTAACAAAAGAGCACAATTTAAACCTAAATTAGTACTTTGTATGCAAAAATTAAGTTGCACATGAATGTTTATAGTCATGACTTTTAATAAAAGAGAACTTAGTTGCTAACCATTTTTTTTTATATATGTAACTAAAACAGGGACCATATTCATCTTCCTTAAGCATGTTATACATGAGAAAAATATCAACATTGAAACTTTAACACATAAGCACACAAAATAAATCATTTAACTGGGAATGAAACAACAACAACACAACTCATATAGATCCAATTATGAAACTAAGTCATTAACAAATATTTAATTATAAAGCTAACCCATTCTTTAAATCCAAGGTCTAGTAAATGAGGGGAAAACAATTTTTGATCTGTATAAATCTAAAAAAGGATACAAACACATTTTTAACATCAACATATAATAATAGCAAACTAAATAATATTAGTTCTAGTAGAATTCAAGAGAAATCTAAAACTTATAAGATACAGGTACTGTAGTGTATCCGCAATTAGAGCTTATATTTTAAGAAAAAATAATAATATGATCTGCACCATATTTTAACTAAACAAAACAAATATTATATTTCTTCAACACGCTTTTACATAGGAATGCATACATATATCAAATGACCAGCAACCTGGAACAAGAACTGATGCATATATACTATAAACACAATCATCTCCTTTTATTCATAATTTCTAAAACATAAAAAAAAAAAAGAAGAAATGAATTTAGATTTCAAATGAAAAACATAAATACAGTTTTCACATAACTTTGAATATAGCTAAACTAGGCAAGAATTTCTCTACATATAAATTTCTTAGAGTAACATAACATTTTCCCACAGAAACAAAATAGAGAAAAAAGAAGAGAATGTCACACCTGCTATAGGGCAGTGAACGGGGTTGCTGCGATCAAGTGTCTATATTCGAACAATGACAAACTCGAACAAGCTTGAAACCTGAGCTTCGGTCGAGATCAAAGGAGGGTGCAAAGGCAATATTTTACAACAGAAAATAGTAGTTAAGTAGTACTATAGTGCAATGGAAAAAGCTTCTTAAAAATGAATGCCAAGGCTTCTATGGCGGCTGAAACTCTGCCCTAATATGAATGTCAAGGTTGCTTATTTATAGGAGAAGAATGATAGGGTTAGAGATTTTGAGCGGGATTTTTCCAAAATCGAGTCAAGAGACCCGTTTGAATTTTGAACATTGCGTGATTGACATGAAAATAGAGTAGTTGAGCCATGTCCATGGCTGACAAGTTTTGTTGTTTTTCTGAAAATGGAAGTCGGAAGAGAGACAAGACAAGACGCGACTACTGGGTTGAAAATTTTGAAATTAGGTTTCCTAGGGGATAACGGGCTTTTCAGGGATATTCACAAGGAAATTATATGGGTTGAAAGATGGTTTGGGCTAAAAAAAATGGTTGGAGACTCTTTGGGCTTTAATCAATTTTCTTAGGCTTCTCCCTTTCTTCTTTAAATTATATTGGGCTTCTAGCTTAATAGGTGGTACAAAATATGTTATAAAAATAATAATTTACATAAAAATATTAATATTATGACTTTATGCTAATATAAAAATATAAATACAAAATATTGACTTATAATTAATTTAACAAAAAATGAAACTTGAAATAAAATGACGATTATCGATTATTTAAGAAAAAGAGGTGCAAAAGTGATAATAGTAATTTCGACAATAAAACATATAACTTTAGTAGATAAATAGTTGTAGTAGTAAAAATAATTGTGAAAAAGGATAATTTGATACGTTATTAAATTAAAAGCTCGAAAACAATAAATTAGAAGAAAGGAGGGTCAAAATTGGGTGTCAACAAGGGGTATATAGACTGATTGGCACCTTCTGGGCTTATGGGGGCATGAGTAGGTGGTCTTGTGTGTTGTTTGTATCTGCTGAGCTTATGATGGCTTGGTTAGGTTGTTGTTTTATTATTATTATTGATAAGTTTAGATTTAGGAGCAGGTCATTACACTTATCTTATCCTTGATTTATTTATCGGATTATTCCAGTATATTAGGATACTTAATCATAGTCTATTACCTTTCATACTCTGTACATTATTTCGTACTGACGTCCCATTGCCTGGGGGCGCTGCATTCATGCATGCAGGTCCCAACAGACAACCGAGTGGACCTCCTCAGCAGCAGGATTGACTTCTATCCGGTTGGCTAGCCCCTTTCCTCCGGAGCTGCCAGAGTTTGGAGGTTTGATAGCTTTTGTTGTATATATTGTTATGTGTAGGGTGTATAGCTACGTTATGGCCATGCTACCCTAGTTTGTTGGTTTGCTGAAGCTTGTGAGTTGTTTGATGTATTGTCTTGATATATACCTGCTTCCATTTTTGGTATATAGATCATGGTGGCTTCGACGGCCCAATCAGGACTTTTGTGCTAGTTCACTATTTCTTTAGATGAACTCTTGGGAGTAGCTGTTTCACTTATAGATTTGTGGACAGGGGCCTTGCTGGCCGAGGGCCTAGTTTTAAGTCGAGATGTACTTGTTTGTTTTCTTAATTACGTGTGGCCGTCAAATGCTAGTAGCAAAGGGTTTAGTAGGGTCGGCCCGGTCCTGAGTTTTAGGCATTAGGAACTAGTTGCACCCCTTGTGTTTGGGGCGTGACAGAAACCATCAGCATCATTGCACAAGTGATGTGTGCAACCACTATCAAGAAGCCACGAATTAGAGGATTCATTGATTGAAAAGTATGAAATTGAAAAAGGTTGCTCTTCATGTGCATATGCAGCTTCTGCTACTTGTGCTTGCAAAGCTCCAGAGGCCTTTGATCTTCATTTGCAGACCTTGGATATGTGCCCTATTTGCTTACAGTTACCTCATATAGCATCGACTTTCTACCAATAGTACTTCTCCAGAAGTGTAGTTCTTTTACAATGTTTGCACAGAGGGAACTTATGCTTCATATCTCCACTATTGTTTCCTCCATCATGCTTGCCCTTATTCTTTTGGTTGAACTGTTGTTTTCCTTTACCAAAAAAAATGCTTTTGTACAGAGAAAGCTCCTTCAGTGAACTTGTCCCGTCTCATAGTCCTCCTTTGCTCCTGTTCTTGAAGAGCACTCATTAGTTCACCTAATGAAAGTTTGTCCAGGTCCTTGAATTCTTCAAGAGAGGAAATCTTACATTCAAACCTCTCAGGAAGAGTCACAAGAACTTTCACCACAATTCGTTTGTCTATAAATTCTTCACCAAGAAGTCTAATGTTATTAACAATTAATGAGATTCGATCAGCATACTTACTGATTGTTTTATCTTCCTGCATATTCAAGGACTCAAACTCGATTTTCAAGTTCAACACTTGCATTTGACGTGTTCTATCGCTGCCTTGATATTCTTCTTTCAACCTATCCCAAGCCTCTTTTGCTATTTTTACAAGCCATGAATCTGTAAAATACAGAATCTGCCATAACATTCTGCATAAGCGACTTGGCTTTAGATTTCTTTGTCTTCTCTTCGTTGTTGGATTTTATCTGAGCCAAGGTAGGATTTGTTGGTAGAGCAGCAAGTGGTTTATCTTCCGCCACAGTTTCCCAAAGTTCATAGGCTTACACAAAAGCTTGCATCTTCACAGACCAGATTTGGTAATTTTCATTGGTGAAAGTGAATGGTGGATTTAAAGGTAGGTTGTTGGATGCCATTTATGTTGTAAATTAAACAATTTGGTCCTGTAAGATCAACTAGAGGCTCTGATACCACAGTTAAAACAGAAACACTCAAAAAACCGATTTGAAGAATAAAAATAAAGTGAACTTATGAAATTCCAGTTATGTATTTGTTTGTAGAAGATCTGAATTTATACAAGGAAAAATCTAACCATTTCCTATCTAGTAGCCACTAACAAAGGGTATGTTAAAACTAAATAAGAACATGTGCCACTAACAGTCATTAAAGGGGCCACTAACAGCCATTAAGGGGGCCACTAACTTCAGAAAGTTGAGCATATAAAGTTGATTAAGTCTAGCTAGAAAATAGAAAGTACTAAACTGAAATAAGTAAAAAATAGTAAAAATAATAAGCTGGAAAAAATGCCAATTGCCTAACAATTTAACCAATAAATAACTTACCAAATTGGTGTCTACTATATATTCAAAATTACACATAGGAATGTCTTGTAGTACTACAGGTAAATTAATAACTTTATGAATCCAAATCCACTACGAACATTGAAATATTGTAATCCATTAGGTAAGTCTCTGAAAGATATAACATAGTATTCATTAAAAAAACAAATATAGTAGAAAATGTATAATATTACTAACAATGAATTTATTGTACTATCTTAATTCACAATATATATTGTTTTTGATATCTCTTCTATTCAGATTAACAAACCAAAAGTAATAAAGATGAAAAAAAGAACTATCTTAATCTACAGAACTCATTGTGTGTCCTTAAGGAAATTAATCCCCTCACTATACCCAAGGTTGTGGATTATTTTCTCCCAAGATAAAACGAATAAACTATTAAAGAAGTAGCGGTACCTCAAACTTCAATAACTTCGACGAACTCAAAAGTTAGAAACGAGTTCATACACATATTCTATTTTGTTTGTAAGAAAATGTATGCAGAAGAAGGCAAAATTGATTTAGAAAATGAGAGAAAGCCCCTCTATACAAAGGGTAATATGAAAAGGTGTTACTTGTGCCTTATTGGAGAGGTCGCAACTCTCTGGAAAGGGAAAACCTTTCAGAAAGGTCACAGTCCTTTGAAAAAGTCACAACCTTTCAGAATGGTCACAACCCTTTAGAAAGGACACAATCTTTCATTCAGGTCACAATCCTTCGGAAAAGCCACAACCCTTTAGGAGAGTCACAACCCTTCATTTCCTATCCATACCTTTAAAACCCAACAATCTCAAACATGAATGGGGAATGACTATTGTTAAAATGTATGCACGAAAAGCTGTGTGATTCGTAATTAACGTTTAATTACATCTGGATAAGTAGGGTTCCCTTTAAACTTTCCATAGTGAACGTATATCAGATATACTCGTCAAGTTTTGGTGTATAGCTTGATAACATAAGTCACACAATCAACCCTTTAATTTTTTTGGTTTTATATGTTTTGTTTGTTTCAGGCATGAACAATTTTTAGTTTATAAGCGCATCGAGAACTGGCCTTACTAGATTCTCGTTGAAATGGCTTACACTTAACACTTACATAGGTTACTTCTAAATGTGTTATCTCATACATTAAAAAGCCCTAATGTCTCATCATGTGAATGGACCATAAATAATTTTGATAATGTTGAACCACCATCAATAACATTGTTTGATCTCCTTGAACCTAGATCTTTAGATCTTCAGTCTTCTAGGTAGAGTTACTGTTACAATAACTTGTCCTCGGCGACAGTCCCATTCCCTTTGATGATCTATCAACTCCCTCTCTTGTTAGGCATTTTGTATGTATATCCAACACATTATCCTTTGACTTTACGTAGTCAATTGTGATAATTCCATTAGAGAGTAGTTCTCTAACGATTTTATGTCTACGTCTTCTATGACGAGACTTTTCGTGATACATCATGCTCCCTGCCCTACCTATTGCAACTTAACTATCATATTGTATGCATATTGGAATCAAAAGTTTGGGCCAAAAAAGAATATCTTTCAAGAAATTCTGGAGCAATTCAGCATCTTCATTGGCCATATCTAGAGTGGTAAACTCTGATTCACTATATCTTTCCAACATTGTTGGATATTTGTTATATTGCAAAACAGAGTTTTTAAGTATATTTTAAATACTCCAAAACTCTTTTCATTTTCATATTATGAGTTTGATTGAGATTATTCGCGAGTCGATTAGCATAATACAATTCCTAGTCACATTTGTCTTTATTCTTTTGAAGTGCAAAATCTCACATTTACTGGAATCTTAGCAGTACTAAAATTTAAATAATTTTAAATTCATTTACCATCATAGTGTCACAACCCAAAGTACACCCCAGACATGACATGGCACATAGAACTCCATAAGGCCCTACACAATTATCTTAGTATACATCATACAAGATAATATAGTTTAGGAATTTAAAAGACAGTTTATTTCATAAAGAGTTTGTCAATAACGAAGCGGAAGTATAACATGGTCTCAAAGCCATCTATTACATCAAGAGTGATTGGGACGTAACCCATACATCACATAAAATCATAAAATTAAGGACAATAAGCAATAAAGGGTTCGTTCTTCGGAACATGAGGACTCACCACTCTCCAAAAGCTACTAAGGTGATCACTAGCCATGAGGATGCAGAATTAGAGCATTCGACCCTGCATTTTTGGAAAGAAGGTAGGCAAGAGTATGCGTTTGTACAAAGAATGTACCAAGTATTATAGCAATGCATAAATGTTATAAAAACATATTAAACGGACTTTTCATGACATGCAAAGATCAAGTTAAAAGCTAAGATAAGAGGTTAGAAGCATAATCATGATCATGGTAAATGAAAGTAAAAATCAACTTTGAACACATGTTAGATAATTCTAGAAGTAACCTTAGTTCATCATTATTGTGGGAAGTACCTTAGCCGACATATAGATCATGCGATCTATAACATGGAATCCAGTTTCTATCCCACACCGAAAAGAGATGTCCTCACTTGTCAAGGTAAGAACCATAAACTTTTAGCTTAAGTGGATCCACTAGCTAATGTCTATCTAAGACAAATCTATGGTGGAACATAGTTTATGGGACATGGGTAATCACCTCTTTTCCACTCAGTCCTAAGCATAAATCCCACAGAAAAGTCATTAGTCTTTACTTGTCTTATCATTAAGAGACATGGTTAATCACTGCTTGTCTTATCATCCATGGAAGGCACATCAAGTAGCCAATCAAAGTTAGGTTTCATTAGAATAGCTCCTAAATCTTAATTCAAAGTTTTGTTGAGAAAACCTTTCAACTCTAAGAATCCTTTATGTGAGAAAACCCTTTCACAACAACAACATTGATGCTTTACTCTCAAAGCAACTTAAATCATTTTTCATCAATTTCATAAAAAAAATCATGCATATCTTCATAAATTCATCTTGCATAGTTCAAAACCCACAGTGTATCATCATAGTCTAGAAAACATGGGTTATGCATGGGTTCATGGGGAATTCAACTTAATACATGCAATTACTTCAATTCATGCATAAGAAGATATAAAATAATCAATTGGATCAACGTTGAAAGGAACCTGACAATTGAATAAAACTCTAATTTAATTGGGGAATCTAACTTTACAAAAATGGAGAACTTAGGAACCCTATGGAGAAAAGAGCTCCATAGGCGAAGACTATCATACCTTGATTCCAAAAGCTGGCAATCAATGGTAGATTTGGAGACTTGATCTTGAAAGACTACACTTTTTGTTCTTCCTTACAGAGAGAAATATTTGAGAGGATGAACTTGATCAACTTTTTTTTTTGGGAATTTAGGAGAATGAATTGAATGAGTAATTTGGAGGTTAAAATGTTTATATAGGGCCTAGGGTAAAGGGTAAAACAACATAGTATTGGATTAAAAATATTATAAAAAGACCCAAAAGTCCCTTTAAAATAAATGTCGAACCTTCACCGACGGTCTGACCTACGGTGCGTAGGTCCTATCACGAACCTTCCTGATCGACCGTTGGTGAGTTCAGAGACCACCATCTTGGCCCCCAACTATGAGACCCCGTGTATGGTCTGTGGGTCCACTTACAAACCGTACACCTCAGACGTTCCTAACTTTTGATCCTATAATTTCACTAAGTTTGGGACTCACCTACAAGACCTACCTACAACTCGTGCATTGAATTATGGACCGTCCTGGTGAACCGTAGAAGAGTACTCAGACTAGAAAGTTTTCGTGAACTTGAACTTTCCAACCACGATTCTACATATGGTCTGTGGTCCGACCTATGGACCGTCAGTGGTTCCGTCTGTACTAGCACAACATCTGTGAAACCTACAATTCTCCTTCTTTTCAAATCCAAGGTGTTACACATAGTTTGGTCACACTTCACATGCCATTATTTGGGTGTTTGTTTTAGTCCATCCAGTGACTTAACAAGTTTGCACACCTTCTTTTCTTTACTAGAAACCACAAAGCCCTCAGGTTGTTCCGTGTAAATTTCTTTTTATAATTCTCCATTTCAGAAATTTGTTTTCATATACATTTGATGAATTTGAAGGTCATATACCGCAACTAGTGTAATTAACATATGAATGGATGTAATCCTCGTTAGTGGCTATTATGTATCAAATTAATCAAGGACATTTTTGTATAAAGCATGTGACAACACATCTTGCTTTGTATTTGTCAATAGTTCCATCAACTTTCTTCTCTTTTTGAAGATCCACTTTGAACCCAAATGTGTATTTCCTAGAAAAAGATCAACCAACCCCCAAGTATGGTTGCTCAAGATTGAATCAATCTCACTATTGACAACATCTTTCAAAAAGAATGAGTCCACAGAAGACATAACTTTTTTGAATGTATGAGACTCATTTTCAAGAGGAAATGTTACAAAAATTAGATTTGAAAGAAGAAGATGTCCTTTGACATTTACGACGCCTTTGAATCTCTTTATTAATTACATTCTTCTCTGGTTTTTTCCAATGTTGTTTAGAGAACTGATGTTTAGTTTTATACGGATAAATGTGTTCAAAGAACTCAACATTATGTGATCCAATTACCGTATTATCATGAATATCCAGATGTTCGGACGTATGAACAAAAATTCAATATGGTTTACTGTTTGTAGCATATCCATAAAAAATGCGGTCTATAGTCTTAGGTCATATTTTAACCCTTTTAGGTATAGAAACTTTGGACTTTGTCATTATAGACTTTAAGGGAAGACGAGCAATTTTTTATACAACAAAGTCTGAACAAACAAAACTTTTTCTTGCTCCCTTTATGAGCAGACAACTTTTTGTTGTTCCCTTTTGTTGTAAGGATAGCTTCCCCTACTTGTTTTGTGGTAAATCTGCACTTATAAGTATTACATTCATCATTTCCTTCAAAGTTAGGTTTTTTCTTTCCGCAATTCCATTAGATTGAGGTGAGTATTCGACAGTAGTTTGATGGATGATTCCATTTTTCAAACATAATATCTAGTGCAATTGTCAATAAATTTATGAAATACTTTTTTCAACCATGAGATTGTGTGGACTTCGTATCACAAATGTTAGTGTGAATCAACTATAAGAGATTGAAATTCCTTTCAAATTTTGTTCTTACTAATTGTGTGAAATACAAATATTGTTTAAAGTCAGAACCTTGTTAGATGTCTTTTTTAGAAAGACCTTCTCATAACATTGAATATTGGCTATACAAACATGACAAATGACTTTTCACCAATGTTCATACAAATAATTATATTTTAATAGACATATATTTTCATGAAAAATCACAACAAGTATATATATAATTTGGTGGTTTTATACTAGTCATATCATATTATACTTGTAAAAGAGAAATTTAACGACCACAATATGAAATAAACTTCAAATAATTTGTGCATCTAACATATTCAAGAATGTCATTTAAAAAGTATTTGAAAATGATTTTCCACATATTTATTCCCATGCCTTCACATTGTATAGTATCAAAATACACATTGGTAGCATGAAACCTCTTTTGGAGATAATATTCTACAAAAAAATTGTAGTTTTTCAATTCTCTTTGACAATCTTTACAAAATGTAAAAGTTTATTCCATAGAGACACCCATTGCAGGAGCAAAATCACTAATTTTATGTCACTAGTCTTGATTTTAATCTCCAGAAACAAAAAATACAACATTGTTTCTGGTTAACGATGAAGTTTTTATATTCTTCAAATCATTTTGCCTTAATATTCCTGGTGAAGTTTTTTATACTCTTCAAGTTAGAATATTCATTCAAACAGAGTGTTCAATAAATTAGTGAGTTTTTATATTCTTCGAACCAAATGCACAATTTAATTTATCCGGTGAGATTTTTAAAATTCTTCAAACCAAAGGAGTAGAAAATTAGAAGACTTTAGTCTCCTAAGAATCAAATTTCACACTAATTGGAAAGCAACAAAAGAAAATTAATCTACAACCATAATATACATTATTAATAATAAAAATATAATAAACAAGGGAAATAAAGATAGAACCCGATTTTTACTCTCATTGAATCTTTTCTATCTATCAACAATGATGACATGTAGGTCACTTTTCTTGCTAATGTTCTTCCCGCTTCCATCGTACTCCATTTTTTCTTAGAAGGCATTGAATTCAATGAGAAACTAAACTCATGTTAAAATATTGTTAGGAGACAACATCTGTTCATTTACTTCTTTTCACAGTTAGATAAAAACCAAAAATACAGGAAAAAATAATTAAATTCCTTGAGTTTGTTTCTCCTGTATTCAGATTAGCAAAGTAGAAGCAAAAAAGATATAAAACAAAGAACTACCCGAGTCCACATAAGTCACTATGTGTTCTTAAGTAATTCAATCCCCTTGCTTTACCCGAGGTTGTGGATTATTTCCTTCCAAGATAAAATGGATAACCTATTAAAGAAGTGGCGGCACCTCAAACTTAAATAACTTCGAGGAACTCAAAAGTCAGCAAAGAGATCACACACAAACTCTATTTTATTTGTAAGAAAATGTATACAAAAGAAGGAAAAATTCGACTAAGAAAATGAGAGAAAACCCCTCTAGTTATAGCCAACAAAGGATAGTATGAAAAGGTGTTAATTGTGCCTTATCGGAGAGGTCACAACCCTTTGGAAAAGGGACAACCTTTCCAAAAGGTCACAACCCTTTGGAAAAGATATAACTTTTCAGAATGGTCACAACCCTTTAGAAAAGACACAACCTTTGGTAAAGATCACAATCCTTCGAAAAAATCACAGTCCTTCGGGAGAGTCACACCTTTAAAACACAAAAACTTTCACATACAAGTATTACATATAATAAGTTTTTTTCATTTCATTTCATTTTGTAGTTAATTAAAGTGGAAACCCAGAAAAAGAACAAAGGAGAACTAAAGAATAATGAAAGATTAGAACTATAAAGCAATGAAGAACAAGAAAGAAGAGATAACTTTATTTGATAATGCAGTATTTTCTCACTGCCTAAGACTTACACTTATAATAAAGAACTAACTTCATGGTCCTAAAAATCAGCAACACATCTGTTGAAGATAAACAAACTCCTAGAAACTAGGTAAAGAAGTTATTTGAGGAAAACTAAAGCTAACTTACTGCAGTAAATAAATAAAATGTTGCAGTCCTAAAACATAGCAACTAACACATTTCAATTTCAATTTCAATTTCAATCATAGGAAAAGAGGGAAAAAGAATTTGTTTTTTTAAAGAAAATGTGGAAAAGAGTTTTAACTACAATGAACATTTTCAGAAATGTTTTTCACCTGCAGTTTCTGATGTTTCACCTGCAGTTTCTGATGTTTCACCTCATTCAATTCTTGAATTCTATAGAGAGTCCTAGAGAGAGAAAAAATCAGGGATTAAGAATGCCGATGTGATAGATGATGCACAATCTACACTACGGGGTTCTATCAAATCTGTAGATAAAATACTAGCTCCAACCTTGATTTGAGGAGGCCATGGTAAAAATTTAAATTTATGGATTAATTTTGAATTCTAAACAACACAATTTATTGGGTTCTTGATAGTCATTTATACATTTTAACTGAACTTTTAAATACATATACATGATTTGAGTCAAAGTTGTTGAGTTCTATCGCACTAGCTCCGCCCAAGATCATTTGCTCAAAGGAGAAAAGCTCCATAGAGATTTATCAAGAAACTAAACAACCTAGCAATGTGAAACGTGAGGTGAAAGAGAAGAGAAAAAGAAAAAAGAGGCAATCTAACTCTGTGAAAGATGAGGTGAAAGAGAAGAGAAAAAGAAGAAAGAACAAACCTAGCAATGTCAATGGTGATTCTTGGTTGCCGGTGGGATGAAAAAAGATTGAGAACTATCGTGAAAATGGTAAACTTGCTGGCTATACTGATAAGGTAAGTAAAACAATATTTTTGAGTTTATGTAAACCTACTCGAAACAATCTTTATAAAATATATAGGTTGATTTTAATCCATTTTCGTTTTATTTTTTTGACATGCACTTTTATACAGAACCAAGTGAGAGAATAACATTTCGATCAGAAAAACAAGCTAAATTGTACTAATAGAAGTAGAAATTTCTATTAGTAGGGCATATGAGATGATTAAGTATATTTATTAAAGTAGCGTAGTCATATTTATTCTTGTTGATGAAGGATGATTCAAGGATCGTGATTTACAATGCATATGATCAAATTTGAGTATTCTAGTTTTATTTATTAAACTTTACTTTAATCATGTTTTCATTGACACATTTTATACTTTTCTTGTCCGGCTTGATCCCGAATGAATCATTAATTATGGAGAAATCCATTTGTAAAGAGATTTATTCGATGTAAAACCATGCTCAAATGTCAAAATATTTCGTATAAACTGTAAACTTAAATAAGCTATAAAGCTCATATTTTTTCTTTCCATATTAAGATTTTATTCGTTGTGGAAAATTTTCACCAGAGGTTGAGTCTGGGTATTGGTGGAAAAAAAAGGGCATAAGCCTGACCTTTAATATACACATATTGATGATAAAACTGTCACAAAAATATTCTTAATAAAACGGTCACAAAAATTTCATGAATGATCTAATATACATCAATTAATCTTTCCTAAGTAGAGAAAAAAAGTTAACTAAATTTGCAAATCAGGAAGCAAAATATTATTTTTTTAATATGGATGATAAGCTAATTTATATACAAATAAATAACAATCCCGGTGAGGACTCCTCCTAAGGTGGAACAAACTAGAAATTAAAGGAAGTAAAATATTAAAACACCTAAAATAGTGAAAACAAAATAACTAACTACATAGTAAATTAAATAATAACAGTAAGGAATAAGCAGTAATAAATCATGTTCACACATGTAATGACCCGGTCGGTCATTTTTGAAAAATTTCATAAAATTACCATTTTGCCGCTCCTGTTATCGACCCCGAGTCATTTTCGATTGAGTTTGCAAGGTTAGTTTTGAACTTTGAGTTAAAAGTTGAGAATTTGGTAAGTTTGTGAGTTTTAAGGGTAAGTTGTTAAGAAAGTGGTTTTTGGAGTTTTGAGTGTCAGAATGAAAATCTATCAATTCAATCAGTCCCGAAATGTTAAATTTGATCAATGATAGTGGTCAGTTTCAGATTGCGAGTCTTTTTGAGAATTTGAGGTCCTAAGTTGTGAAATTGTGGAATTTTAGCCTTTGGGTTGATTTTGGTCAACATTCGGGGTTCAGATGCTCAGATCAGAATTCCAAGAGTTTTGTTGGATTCGAGGGATGATTTTAGGTTTAGGTGAGATCTTGGTTGATTTTTGAGAGGTCCCAAGCTTATTTTTAGCCTTTTTAGGCGTTTAGTTAGTTTCTTGTGGTTTTCGCAGATGTCGGGTCAAGGAGACCTAAGATTAATATTTTGACGGTTTCATTGAGTCCGAAACATTGAGTATAATTGATTTGCATAGTGGTTAGTGTTTGCGGGGTTCTTTTGATGATTTTTGAGTTGGCTATTTTTTTTGTGTTCTGGTGCAACCCTCCGCGTTCACGGAGGGGAGGGAGTGAGGACCCCGCGTTCACGCAGTCTCGACTACGTTTGTAGGAGGTCAAAGGGTTGATCTACGCGTTCACGGAGGTCCAGGTTAGAACCCATGTTCAGGCGCAAGGGTCCGCATTCGCAGAAGACCCCTGGCAGTGTTAAACCCAATTTCATAATTTCTTCCCCATTTTTCATTTTTTGAGCTTTGAAAACTCGATAGAGGCTATTTCAAGTGGGGTTTTTAAGATGAAATTATTGGGTAACGTTTCTTATATCTAAATCTTTGATTACCCATTATTATTATTATTGAATTTATGTGTTTAGATTAACATTTTGGGTAAATAAATTGGGAGTTCTTCATGAACTTGAGTTTTGAAGTAAAAATGAGTTTATGAACCGATTTAAGTCCATTTTCGAAATGATTTTCCCTAATGAGTTTCAAAATCCTTGAGTAAAATTTTCAAGTATTAAATTTCGGATTCACACCTTAATTTTAGAATGAGGTTTAAGTTGATTGATACACCTTACAAGAGGATTAATGTGGACATTGTTGTGTTCCGCATATTTATTATGAACACATGCTTGTGCGTAGATTGTGTGGCTTTGGAAGTGGTTCGTAATGGTAAGACTCAACTATTGGAGTGATTGTTGATTGATTTAAGAAAACTGGTTTCCTGAACCTTGTAAACTAGTTAAGTTTGTATGCTTCCTTTGTTATTTGTGTGTTGGGAGTAATGGGAATGAGGTGAAGGGTTAAATTGTTCACTTGTTTAAGTCTAAATAAACAAAAAATGATTGAAATAAAAAAAGGCTATGTGTTGAACATGATGATGTGTTTACTTTAATGTAACCCTTATTCATTGAATGATGATATGCTTGAAAGCATGATTGTGTACTTGAATTGTTTATTTGTTGTCTCTTCTATGTGGTGTGATATTACTTGCGTGCATTAATTATTGAACACTGTGATAAGACATTTGATGATTATGAGGCTGAGGTATTTACCGGTAAGTGTTATTATGCCGAGGTCTTTGTCGGTTAGAGTGTGATTGGCCGAGGTCATTACCAACGAGTGTTAATATGTCAAGGTCATTTTCGGCAATGGTTATAAAGCCAATGGGAAATAGTTCTGGAAAGAGATTGGTTATTGTAACTTGAGGTATTTAATACTTATGCAGGAATTTCTTGATGCTCGAGATTGATGTACTTGTTGCGTGTGACTGAATTATTTGATTTTGAGGCTGACTTATTTGATTCGTTTAATTGTCAAATTGTGTTATTGAACTGTGAATAGTGGGCATATGAGTCGTGTATTGTAGAATTGATAGGTTGGGCTCATTTCTATGCAGTTTCTAGTTTGAGGAGGTTTGGTTGGAGAGTCCGGGTATTGGTTTTCTAGCTAGTTGCTTTGTTTAGCAAGTTGCTTGCTGGGTACCGTGTTGTAGGTACTCACCCCTTGCTTCTACATTTGTGTAGGTTCTAAGCCCGAACCTGCATGATCTCTTTCTCTTTCTTCAATCTCGAGGCTTGTCAAGGACATGAAAAAGGTAGTTGCTTGTCATTCGACGGGCCCTCTTTTTTCTTTTCTTACACTTTGTTCTATTTGAGAAACAAAGATTGAGACTTGTATTTATTTCTTAATTTCGTACTTATGTAATTAGTGGCTTGTACACTAGACAACCAGATTTTTGGGGGTTTTTATAGGGAATAAGTTTTTCGCTTTATCTTATTCATATTTTTGTTGTTATTCTGCTTTTCTTTCTTTTCTATTGGGTTGAGGGTGACTTATCTTTGTAAGAATAGACAAGTGTCATCACGTCCATTTTTGGGTCTTGACAAATGGTATCAGAGCCCTAGGTTCACAGGTCACATATATGTACAAGCTAACTCTAAGTAGAATCTTGATGATCGGTACGGAGATGTATGTACTTTTCTTCAAGAGGCTACAAAGATTGTTAAGAAACTTCTTTTTATTTATCATTTCTTATCGTCTGTGGTTACCTTCGCTAGTACTAAGTTGTCGCGTGTTGTTTTGGTAGATGTCGAGGACCATAGCTTCTATTTTTTACTGATAGAAAATAGGTAGTCTTCGAGCCTGTTGTTGAGGCCCCAGCTATGGGTAGATGTAGGGCTTGAGCTAGAGGTTGTGCTCGTGAAGTAGCACCTGCCAAGGGCAGAGCTAGAGAGGCTTCTCCTGAGCCACAGGTTGAGGTTGTTGATGATCAGGTTCCTCCCAAGTTTGGAGCTCCGTTGTTCCAGGAGACCTTGTTGAGAATGCTTGGGGTGATAGAGAACCTTTCTCTAGGTGGTCCACCAGGCACACCCCAGGGTGTTCAAACGAGAGTAGGGGAGCAAACTCGAGGTGTTCCTGTTCAGATGGGCCAACCACTAGTGGTTCCTGCACCGGCTGTTGGTGTACATGTTGCTCCTGAGGTTATCTTGACAGTGGGTGATCAAAAGTGTTGTAACACCTCGCATTTTGAAAGAACTTGAAAGACATAAAATTGGAAAGAAACCGATTTTTGGAAATAATCAAATTTGGAAAGTTTGACAAAGTTAAGCTAAGTATGAGTTTTGGTTCGACTTCAAAAAACCATATCTCTTAGATCATGATGATTTAGGTGTGCTACCAGATACTGTAGGAAAGATATTTGAATTATCTCTCCAACGCCACCAAGTTTGCTTAGTTTTGAGTTCGTATGAGGGAGATATGTCTATTCGAAGTTGGGTTGTCTAGATAAGGAAAGTCAAAACCTGATTTAAGAAGGGTATTATGTTTTTTTCACTACCCAATTAATTAATTTTGTTTTTGGCAATTAAGTTTAAGAAAAAACTTATTGGATTCAGTTTACGCTTCATAAAAATAAGTTAGGGTTTTGAGAGAAGGGAAAAGAAGAGGAGAAAAGAGGAGATGATCAAGGCGTTCGTCAAGGTTCTTGAGTTTTGTCGCTTCGCCATGGGTTTGATCCCGAAGAGGTATGTAAGTTTCCATAGTGTTGGGTTTGTTCACCCACACGCCAATCATATTATTTTCAGCGAAATTTCATTCTTGCAATTGAAAGATTAGAAATCTTGATGAGTTCTTGAGAAGTGTTTTTGATGTTCATCCTAAATATTGTTGTGTTGGGGTTTTGATGATTTCTTGAGATGGAAGTGAGTGTTTTGAGGGCTGTATTGAGTATATTAGAGTGAACTTAAGTTAAGTAATCAAATTTAGGTGATTGGGGAAGAAACCGTTCGATTCTAGGCGAGTTAGGGTGAGAAAACGAGCAAACAAATTTATCGGGTTTTCTGGGTTGGGGCTTGGCGCGTCGTGCCAGCCAGTGCGCCCCAAATTATGTTATGAAGTTTAGGGGCTGGCGCCAGGGTCGCCTGCCCCATCCAGTTTGTAGTCGATTGCTCCGTTTGAGTTCTTTTAAAGTGTACCTTCACTCCCATCATAACCTTGAATTCATAATTCAAATTCAAGGTAGAGTTAAGAGTTAAGTTTTGATAATTCTTTCGGACATTCTAAGAAAACTCCTTTGAGTCCTTTTGTGGAGTCTTCTACAACTTCTAGTAACTTGTTTCAAGACTCGAGCAAGTGAGTATGAGAATCAGGAGAATGTATTAATGATTCTAATTTATCATCACGATATCCTTCATATCATGAACCATAACTTTTGAATTCATAATTCACATTCAAGAGAGAGTTAAGAGTAGAGTTCACGAAAGTTTTTGAGTTCAATTGTGAATCCTTTGAGATCAACTATCGATTTGAGCTAAGTTTTGAGGAAGTAAGTATAAGAATGAGAATAGTCGGATACATGAGTTCCATATTGTTATGTAGACCCTCGAGTCGCATCGTTCATTCCCATAAATTCCGCATGAACTTCATATATTGTGTACCTTTGAGAGGAGTAGTATATTCAAGTTCTAAGTCTTGTGTATTGAGTTCCTAACCTTCTGAGATTATATTCCTTATCATGGAATTATTACATGTTACCCATTAGTCCTTAAGTTGAGTAGTTCATACCCATAATTCCTCATGAACCATATATATGAGTCGAGAAATCTTGAGATGAGCAGTATCATTGAGTCCTTGAGTTGAGTTGTGCATGCCCATAATTCCGCATGAACCTTATGAGTTGAGCATTATTGAAATGAGTAGTATTATTCAAGTTCTTGAGTTATGAGTTGTTGAGTTCTGAGTATCGAGTTCTGAGTATGGTTATTGAAAACATTGAATTGAGTTGTTCACGTCCATCATTCGGCATGAACCCTATTTTGAGAAGTCTTTTACAACTTTTTCTAAACTTGTTTTAAGACTTGAGCACTTGAGTTGAGAAAGAGTAGAGTCGAGTTCATTTTCCTTAAAATGATATATGGGGACTAAGTATTCCCAAGAGTAAATATTTTCACATTTAAAAGAGGAGGAAACTGAGATTTTTAAAAGAGTTTTGAGAAGTTGAGTAACATCTCCTTTTAGAGAAAGATTTTGAGCAATAATCTCAAACCACATAAAGAGTTATGTTTTTAAAACATATGAGTTGAGTATATTTTGGGAGTAGTATTGAGCACCGATATGGGGACGAGTTCAGATAACTTAAGTATCCATAAACCATGTTTGTAGCATATCCATTAAAAATGTGGTCCATAGTCTTAGGTCCTATTTTGACCCTTTTAGATATAGGAACTTTGGACTTTGTCTAGACACCCCCAGCTATGTCTTGAAAATTGTTCAAGAGTTATTGTCATTTTAGACTTTAAGGGGAGACAAGCAATTTTCTATACAACAAAGCCTGAACAGATAACTTTTTCTTGCTCCCTTTATGAGCATACAACTTTTTGTTGTTCCCTTTTGTTGTAAGGATAGCTTCCCCTACATGTTTTGTGGTAAATCTGAACTTATAAGTAAGACATTCATAATTTCCTTCAAAGTTAGGTTTTTTATTTCCGCAATTTCATTAGATTGAGATGAGTATTAAATAGTAGTTTGATGGATGATTTCATTTTTCAAACATAATATCTAGTTCAATTGTCAATAAAATTTATGAAATACTTTTTTCAACCATGAGTTTGTGTTGGCTTCATATCACAAATATTAGTGTGAATCAACTATAAGAGATTGAAATTCCTTTCAAATTTTGTTCTTACTTAGCTTATTACAATTTTGTTCTTACTTAGCTTATTACAATTGTGTGAGATACAAATATTGTTTAAAGTCAGAACCTTGTTAGATGTCTTTTTTTCAGAAAGACCTTTTCATAACATTCAATATTAGCTATACAAACTTGACAAATGACTTTTCACCAATGTTCATGTCTATACAAATAATTATATTTTAATAGACATATATTTTCATGAAAAATCACAACAAGTATATATAATTAGGTGGTTTTATACTAGTCATATCATATTATACTTGTAAAAGAGAAATTCAACGACCACAATACTAAATACACTTCAAAAAAAAATTGCATGTAACATATACAAGTGTAACATACGGCAATTTGAAATAACCATGCAGAAGCTTATAATTGGAAATAGTCATTTTTGGAAAGAGTTCAAAAATCTGGAAATTTGGCAAGTATGGGGCAAAAAGTGAGTTTTGGCAACATTTTAATAGTCATAACTCCTAGATAAGGATGAGTTAGGTGTAGTTCCAGTTATGTTTGCGAAGCTCGTGGAGTGATCTTTCCAACGCCGTCGAGTTTGCTCGATTCCGAGTTTGTATGAGTGAGTTATGCCCTTTGGAAGTTGGGCAGTTGGCAGGGAAGTCCGTCCGGAAATTTTAAGGGTATTTTGGTCTTTTCCCTAACCAATTCTTTTGGTTATATTAGTGTGTTAGACTGATTTTAGATCAGTTTTCCCGTTTTTTAAAAGAGTGAGAGTGAGGGTTTGAGAGAGAAGAGGAGAAGAAGAGGATAAAGAGAAAATCAAGCAACGTTTCATCAAAGATCGTCGTGGATATCGTCGGGGGTGATCCCTAATAGGTATGTGAGTTCATAGTGTTGGGTTGGTTCTTTCCTCCACACGCCAAACTCGTTTTATTTCCGATAAAAGATTGGTTGTTTTGTTGAAGTTGTTGGTTGTGTTGTTGATGTTGTGATTATGTTGAAGTCTTGTTGATTTGGGACATGTTTCCGGTTGTGTTTCCGGGTTAAATCTATTGTATGTTGAGGGGTTTTATGTTTCTAAGTGTTTGGTGTTGGAACCTTTGAGGTAGAGAGTGTTTAGAGTTGGAGAAAGGAAGGAGAAAAGTCAAATTTTCGGGGAAAAGGGCTGGGGTGTCGCGCCTGCCAGCGCCCCCCAAAAGGGACTCTGAAGTCCAGCCCTTGGGGCGGCGTGCCTAGCAGAGCACCAGCAGGCCCCTCTGAAGTTTCAGGGCTGGCGCCCCGCGCCTCTCAGAGAGCCAAGGACGCCAACCTTTCCTATTCTTTCCCCACTTTTTCATGCATGTTCCTTGGTATTGTACCTATGTTTCATAGTTGTTTCCAACACTCCAAGGTACATCTAAACGTCAAGAACTCATCAATAAACATGTGATCATATACCTGGAATCCATACTCCAATTCAAGGCGAATTAGGATCACAGTCAAGTGAAGTTAGAGTCAAGCTTAGAAGTTAAGAGTAAGTCGAAGCGAAGCAAGTCTTTAAGGTTTTCAAGAGTCTTCATTGAATGTTTTAACTTCATTTGTTAAGGCTGAAGTTTCAAGTTTCAAGCAAAGTATAGAGTTTCAAGTTTCGAGTAAGGAGTTTAGAGTTTCAAGTTGAGTAAAGAGTATAGAGTTTCAAGTTAAGCCAAGAGTATTAAGTTGAGTTCATTTTCTCAAAAGCTATTAGGGAACTAAGTATTCCCAAAGAAATTTATAAATGTTTTCACATTTAAGATGAGAGGAAACTGAGATTTCCAATAGAGTTTTGAGCAGTTTGAGTACTATCTCTTTTAAGAAAAAGATGAGTTTTGCGAAAGAGTTTCTAAATCATGATTAGTATGACAATCTAGTATGTCATCAATGCTTAAACAGTATGGTCTCCAGCTATACCATTAATATTTATGTAGTATGGCTTCCCGAGTCATCAATGATCATATTAAAAATATGGTTTTGATATGTTCTTTTTAGAAAGAGTTTTCAAGAGCAATTACCTCTTTTAAGAGGGTAGTTTATAGCAATTTTCTCAAACTAAAGAAAGATGTGTTTAAAACACTTATGAGCTAAAGTATTTTTGGGAGTAATCTTGAGCACCGAATTGGGGACACGAGTTCATATTAACTCCACTCTCCATAAGAACCATGTAGCCAAACATGGGATTTAACGGGTCATACTTTTTAGATGATCATGAAAGTTAAGCTAGTGGATCCACTAAGTTAAAGTTAACTAAGTTCCTATATCACGGCAAGATATAAGATGGTCCTTGGGCAACGTGAGGTAAAACGTTGTATCACCACTCAGTTTCATAGTGGTGGTTATCGGTTAGAGAAACTCCCACAGTAGAAATTGCATGGGTCCTCGAGGGGTTCTGCTTAGTATGGATGGGGGTATGGGACTTCATTCATGCATTGAACAAGTAGACTTTGAGAGGAAGCATGGTATTTTTATGATATTATAAATATGATTTTGACGTCATGTTTTAAATAGTTTTACAAGCTATATATACTGCATGTGTCTTATTGCTTTATATTGAGTTCAGTTATTCATGAGTTGAATAGAGCCAAGGTAAGTTCTCTTTTGTACCCCCCTTTTTAAGCTTAAGTTGTTGTTTAACTTTCCAGTTCGCATACTAGTACATTTAATGTACTGATGCCAGTTGGCCTGCATCTTATTATGATGCAGACACAGGTACCCAGGATTAGCATCGAGCACGCTGTTGATCCAGTTGAGCACTCAAGAGTCAGTGGTGAGCCTCCTTGCTTTCCTGAGAACTCGGTTATTTTGTTCTCTTAGCTTTGTTTTATTAGGATGTTGCGGGGTCTGTCCCAACATCCATCTCAGTATTATAGAGGCTTCATAGACAGTCATTCAGGTAGTATTGAGTCTCTCATCTGTGTATATATATAAGTATTCTATTTTTGAGACTCGAGTTGCCTTTTTTGTCAAGATCTTAGCAGTTGGGTTGTTTTATGACCTTTCATTGCATTGAGTTATTCCGCCGAGTTAGGTTTCCGCTGAGTTAAGAAAGACAGGCCAAGGGTTCGCTTGGGGCCCAGCAATGGTCTTCGAGTGCCGGTCCCGCCCAGGGTGTAGGATTGGGGCGTGACAACAAGAATGTCATTTAAAAAGTATTTGAAAATGATTTTCCACGTATTTATTCCCATGCCTTCACATTGTATAGTATCAAAATACACATTGGTAGCATGAAACCTCTTTTGGAGATAATATTCTACAAAAGAATTTTAGTTTTTCAATTCTCTTTGACAATCTTTACAAAATGTAAAAGTTTATTCCATAGAGACACCCATTGCAGGCGGAAAATCACTAATTTTATGTCACTAGTCTTGATTTTAATCTCTAGAAACAAAAAATACAACATTGTTTATGGTTGACGATGAAGTTTTTATATTCTTCAAATCATTTAGCCTTAATATTCCTGATGAAGTTTTTTATACTCTTCAAGTTAGAATATTCATTCAAACAGAATGTTCAATAAATTAGTGAGTTTTTATATTCTTCGGACCAAATGCACAATTTAATTTATCCGGTGAGATTTTTTAAATTCTTCAAACCAAAGGAGTAGAAAATTAGAAGATTTTAGTCTCCTAAGAATAAATTTTCACACCAAGTGGAAAGATACAAAAAAAATTAATCTACAACCATAATATACACTATTAATAACAAAAATATAATAAACAAGGGAAATAAAGATAGAACCCAATTTTTACTCTCATTGAATCTTTTGTATCTATCAACAATGATGCCATGCAAGTCACTTTTCTTGCTGTTTTTTTTTCCACTTCCATCGTACTCCATTTTTTCTTAGAAAGGCATTGAATTCAATGAGAAACTAAACTCATGTTAAAATATTGTTAGGAAACAACATCTGTTCATTTACTTCTTTTCACAGTTAGATTACAGGAAAAAGTAATTAAATTCCTTGAGTTTGTTTCTCCTGTATTCAGATTAGCAAAGTAGAAGTAAAAAAGATATAAGAAAAGAACTATCCGAGTCCACATAAGTCACTATGTGTTCTTAAGTAATTCAATCCCCTTGCTTTACCCGAGGTTGTGGATTATTTCCTTCCAAGATAAAATGGATAACCTATTAAAGAAGTGGCGGTACCTCAAACTTAAATAACTTCGACGAACTCAAAAGTCAGCAATGAGATCATACACAAACTCTATTTTATTTATAACTAAATGTATACAAAAGAAGGAAAAATTCGACTAAGAAAATGAGAGAAAACCCCTCTAGTTATATCCAACAAAGGATAGTATGCAAAGGTGCTAATTGTGCCTTATCGGAGAGGTTACAACCCTTTGGAAAAGGGACAACCTTTCCAGAAGGTCACAACCCTTTGGAAAAGATACAACTTTTTAGAATGGTCACAACTCTTTAGAAAAGACACAACCTTTCGTAAAGATCACAATCCTTCGGGAGAGTCACACCTTTAAAACCCAACAACTTTCGCATACAAGTATTATATATAATAAGTTTTTTTCATTTCAATTTCATTTTCAATCATAGGAAAACAGGGAAAAAGAATTTGTTTTTTTTCAAGAAAATATGGAAAAGAGTTTCAACTACAATGAACATTTTGAGAAATGTTTTTCACCTGTAGTTTCTGATGTTTCACCTCATCCAATTCTTGAATTCTATAGAGAGTCTTGGAGGGAGAGAAAATCAAGAATTGAGAATGCAGATGTGATAGATGATGCACAATCTACACTATAGGGTTCTATCGAAGTTGTAGATAAAATACTAGCTTCAACGTTGGTTCGAGGAGGTCATGGTAAAATTTTAAATTTATGGATTAATTTTGAATTCTAAACAACACAATTTATTGGGTTCTTGATGTTCATTTATACATTTTAACTGAACTTTTAAATTCATATACATGATTTGAGTCAAAATTGTTGAGTTCTATCGAACCCACACAGAAAGCACTAGCTCCGCCCAAGATCATTTGCTCAAAGGAGAAAAGATCCATAGAGATTGATCAAGAAACTAGACAACCTAGCAATGTGAAACATGAGGAAAAAAAGAAGAGAAAAAGAAAAAAAAGGCAATCTAACTGTGTGAAAGATGAGGCAAAAGAGAAGAGAAAAAGAAGAAAGAACAAACCTACCAATGTTGATGGTGATTCTTGGTTGCCGGGGGGATGGAAAAAGATTGAGAACTATCGTGAAAATGGTAAACTTGCTGTCTATACTGATAAGGTAAGTAAAACAATATTTTTGAGTTTCTGTAAACCTACTCGAAACAATATATATAAAATATATGAGTTGATTTTTAATCCATTTTCGTTTTATTTTTGTGACATGCAGTTTTATACAGAACCAAGTGGGAGAATAACATTTCGATAAAAAAATCAAGCTAAATTGTACATTACAGAACAAAAATTGATTGAAGCTAACAGGTTATACTACTTTATGCCAAACCCTCCCCCTTTATCATTTTTTCTATATTTCAGTTCTTTATCATGATTCTTATTATTGAAGAGTGAATACGAATAAATTATAATATATTTTATTAGTTTTATTTTCTTATTGTATGATGAATAATTTTAGTTTAAAACCTATACAAAGTTGTTTAGAAATGAATTATAATTGTTTGTTTTGGTTTCTTTTATTTTTAGGGATAAATTATTTTTAGAAGACACCAAACGAGGTGATCAAGGTGGTGAGACTTTGTTAAGTTACATTTCCTAAAACTATAACACAAGTCATACTATGTCGATCAATGGTCAAGTTATTGCGTCTTACTGGTGGAGATGTGGTGTTAAATGCAAACATCTAATCAAAGATGAAGTAGAAATTTCTATTAGTAGCATATGAGATGATTAAGTATATTTATTAATGTAGGGCAGTCATATTGATTCTTGTTTATGAAGGATGATTCAATGATCATGATTTACAATGCATTATCCACATATACATTATGATCAAATTTGAGTATTCTAGTTTTATTTATTAAACTTTACTTTTATCATGGATTCATTAACAGATTTTATACTTTTCTTGTCCGGGTTGATCCCGAATGTCTCATTAATTATGGAGAAATTCGTTTGTAAAGAGATTTATGCTCAAATGTCAAAATATTTCGTATAAACTGTAAACTTAAATAAACCTCATATTTTTTCTTTCCATATTAATATTTTATTTTTTGTGTTAAATTTTCACCAAAGGTTGAGTCTGGGTATTGGTGGGGAAAAAAGGGCATAAGCCTGACCTTGAGTATACACATATTGATAATAAAACTGCCACAAAAATATTGTTAATAAAAATGTCACAAAAATTTCATGAATGATATAATATACATCAATTAATCATTCCTAAAAAGAGAAAAAAAGTTAACTAAATTTGCAATTAGCTTTTATTTGGCAATATGTAGAGTATAAGTAATTGAGCAAGAAAAAGCAAAATATTATTTTATTAAAATGGATGATAAGCTAATTTATACACAAAGAAGTAACAATCCCAGTGAGGACTCCTCCTACGGTGGAACAAACTAGAAATTAAAGGAAGTAAAATATTAAAACTCGTAAAATAGTGAAAACAAAATAACTACCTATATAGTAAATTAAAGAGTAACAGTAAGGAATAAGCAGTAATAAATCATGTTCATACATGTAATGACCCGGTCGGTCATTTTTGGAAAGTTTCATGAAATTACCATTTTGCCCCTCTTGTAATCGACCTCGAGTCATTTTTTATTGAGTTTGAAAAGTTGATTTTGAATTTTGAGTTACAAGTTGAGAATCTGGTAAGTTTGTGAGTTTTAAGGCTAAGTTGTTAAGAAAGTGGTTTTTGGGGTCTTTTGGAGTTTTGAGTGTCGGAATGAAATTCTGTCGATTCCACCAGTCCCGAAATGTGAAATATGAATAATGAGAGTGGTCAGTTTCAGATTCCGAGTCTTTTTTAAGATTTGAGGTCCTAAATTGTGAAATTGTGGAATTTTAGCCTTGGGTTGACTTTGGTCAACATTCGGGGTTCAGATGCTCAGATCAAAATTCTAAGAGTTTTGTTGGATTCGAGGGATGATTTTAAGTTTAGGTGAGGTCTTGGTTGATTTTTGAGAGGTCTCAAACTTGCTTTAGCCTTTTTAAGCATTTAGTTAGTTTCTTGTGGTTTTCACGGATGTCGGGTGAAGGAGACCTAAAATTAATATTTTGACAATTTCATTGAGTCTGGAACGTCGAGTATAACTGATCTGCATATGTGATTTGTGTTTACGGGGTTCTTTCGATGAATTTTGAGTTGGTTGTTTTTTTGTGTTCTGGTGCAACCCTCCGTGTTCACGGAGGGGAGGGGTGAGGCCCCCACATTCTCGTAGTCTCGACTGCGTTTTCAGGATGTCAAAGGGTTAATCTCCACGTTTGTGGAGGTCCAGGTCACTTAGAACCCGTGTTCGCGCGCAAGGATCCACATTTGCGGAAGACCCTGGCAATGTTAAACCCAATTTCGCGATATCTTCCCCATTTTTCATTTTTAGAGCTTTGAGAACTCGGTAGAGGCTATTTCAAGTGGGTTTTTTAAGATAAAATTGGTGGGTAATGTTTATTAACTCTAAATCTTTGATTACCTATTATTATTATTAAATATTTGAGTTTAAATCAAGATTTTGGGTAAATAAATTGGGAGTTCTTCGTCAACTTGAGTTTTGAAGTAAAAGTGAGTTTATGAACTGATTTAAGTCCATTTTCGAAATGATTTTCCCTAATGAGTTTCTAAAGCCTTGAGCAAAATTTTCAAGTATTAAATTTCGGATTCAAACCTTAATTTTAGAATGAGGTTTGAGTTGATTGACCCACCTTACAAGAGGATTAATGTGGGCATTGTTGTTTTCCGGATATTTATTGTGAATACGTGTTTGTGCATAGATTGTGTTGCTTTGGAAGTGGTTCGGAAGGGGAAGACTCAACTATTGGAGTGATTGTTGATTGATTTAAGGAAAGTGGTTTCCTGAACCTTGTAATCTGGTTGAATTTGTATGTTTCCCTTGTTGTTTCTGTGTTAGGAGTACTGGGAATGAGGTGAAGGGTTAAATTGTTCACTTGTTAAGTCTAAATATACAAAAAAGGGCTGAAATGAAAAAAAAAAGGCTATGTGTTGAACATGATGATGTGCTTTACTTTAATATAACCTTTATTGATTTGATGATATGCTTGAAAGCATGATTGTGTACTTGAATTGTGTATTTTTTATCTCTTCTATGTGGTGTGATATTGCTTGCGTGCATTGATCGTTGAACACCGAGATGAGACATGTGATGATTATGAGGCTAAGGTCTTTACCGACAAGTGTTAATATGCCAACGTCTTTGTCGGCGAGAGTGTGATTTGGCTGAGGTCATTACCGATGAGTGTTAATATGTCGAGGTCATTTCCGACAATAGTTATAAAGCCAATGGGAAATGGTTCAGGCAAGAGATTGGTTATTGTAACTTGAGGTATTTAATGCTTATATAGGAATTGTTTGATGCTTGAGATTGATGTACTTGTTGTGTGTGACTGAACTATTTGATTTTGAGGTTAACTTATATGATTCGTTTAATTGTCGAATTTTGTTATTGAACTGTGAATATTGGGTCTGTGAGCCGTGTATTGTAGAATTCCTAGGTTGGGCTTATTTCTGTGCAGTTTGTAGTTTGAGGAAGTTCGGTTGGAAAGTCGGGGTATTGGTTTTGTAGCTAGTTGCTTTGTTTTACAGGTTGCTTGCTGGGTACCGTGTTGTAGTTACTCACCCCTTGCTTCTACATTTGTGTTGATTCTAAGCCCGAACCCACGTGATCTCTTTCATTTTCTTCAATCTCGAGGCTTGTCAAGGACTTGAAAAAGTAGTTGCTTGTCATTCGGCGGGTCCTCTTTTCCCTTTTCTTACACTTTGTTCTATTTGAGAAATAAAGATTGAGACTTGTATTTATTTCTTAATTCTTTACTTATGTAATTAGTGGCTTGTACACCTGACAACCATATTTTTGGGGGTTTTAATAGGGAATAACTTTTGCTCTTTATCTTATTCTTATTTTTGTCGTTATTATGCTTTTCTTTCTTTCTATTGGGTTGAGGCTGACTTAGCTTGGTGAGAATAGACAAGTGTCATCACGTTCATTTTTGGGTCTTGACAAATTATATCAAAGCCCAAGTTCATAGGTATCACGTATGTACAAGCCAACTCTAGGAAGAATCTTGAGGATCAGTACGGAGATGTATGTACTTTTCTTCAAGAGGCTACAATGATTGTTAGGAAACTTCCTTTTATTTATCCTTTCTTATCGTGTGTGGTTACCTTCATTAGTACTGAGTTGCCGCGTGTTGTTTTGGCAGATGTCGAGGACCAGAGCTTTTTTTTCACTGATAGAAGGGAGGCAGTACACGAGCCTGTTGTTGAGGCCTCAACTTGGGGTAGATTTAGGGTTCGAGCTAGAGGTTGTGCTCGTGAAGTAGCACCAGGTAGAGATCGTGCCCTTTGAGCAGCACCTGCCAAGGACAGGGCTAGAGAGAGTTTTCCTGAGCCACGGGTTGAGGTTGTTGAGGACCAGGTTCCTCCCGAGTTTGGACCTTCGTTGTTTCAGGAGGCCTTGTTGAGGATGCTTGGGGTGATAGAGAACCGTTCTCCGTGTGGTGCACCAGGCACAACCCAGGGTGCCCAAACGAGAGTAGGGGAGCAGACTCGATGTGTTCTGTTCAGGTGGGCCGACCACCAATGGTTCCTACACCGACTGTTGGTATAAATGTTTCTCCTGAGGTTATCTTGACAGTGGTTGATCAACACTGCAATGAGAGGTTTCAGAAGATGAAACCACTCCACTTTCAGGGTGGTAAGAGGGAGGTTATTCATGATTTTTTTACTTTGTGCCATGAGATGCTTGAGGCAGTGGGTATGATGGATGCTTGTGGTGTCTGATTTGTTAGACTTGAGCTTCTTGGTCGCGCCAGGGAGTGGTGTAGAACTTTTGTGAGGTCTAGATCCATTGGATCTCCTACGGCAGAGTGGATGTGTTTTCTAGTGCTTTTCAGGATAACTTCATTCATTGGGGCATGAGATAAGAGAGCCGTCTGAGATTTGAGAGCTTAACTCAGGGTGTTTTGTTTGTGACCGACTATGAGTCCCGTTTATGTGAGCTCTCTAGGCATGCTATGACTATTGTTTCTAATAAGGCAGAGAGAGTTCACCAGTTTGTGAGAGGGTTGACTTTCTCTGTTCGGTCTTATGTGTTCAGGGTAGCTAGAGAGGGGGCTTCCTTCCAATCCATTGTGAGCACCTCCAAGGAGCCGGAGCTGATGGTTTTAGAAAGGTTTGGGGAGCCCAAGCGGGTCCATTTTTCTGGTTAGTTTTCTAGTGCCTCATTTGGAGGCAGAGGTTAGCATAGGGGTAGTGGTTCTTTCCAGCGTCGTGGGCAGGTTAATGTTTTTATGCAATCGGATTAGAGTGAGCATTCATGCCAAGGATCTTATGGTTCTGGTCGAGGTAGCTGTGGTTGTTTGTCGGGTTTGCAGCAACAATTATCTGGGCAGAGGTCTTGTTTAACCTGTGGGGATCTATGTCATATGATGCGACAGTGTCCTCTACAGACTCATTGAGTACCTCAACGATCTTATTGAGCTGCTCCATTTTAGGATTCAGCACCTCCGATCAGGGGTTGAGGCAGAGTTCAGTCTGGTAAAGGTGGCAAGACTACTAGTAGAGGTACTCCAGCTCCGCAGGGTAGAGGTAGAGGTCCTACTCAGGCAACAAGTGGTTGAGATGGCCGATGCTATACTATTCTAGGGAGACCTAAGGATAAGACTTCTGATGCTATGATCATAGGTATCGTCCTTGTTTGCCATTGACCTACGTCTGTATTGTTTGATCCATGATCTACTTTCTCATATGTGGCTACCTATTTTGTTGTTGGGTTTGATATGATATCTGTTTGCATGCATGTGCCTTTTATGTTTCTACACCAGTGGGTGAATCCTTAGTGGTGGATTGAGTGTATTGATCTTCTTTGGTTTCTTTGGTTGGGTATGATACTTGGGTGACCTAATCATTTTGGGGATGGTAGACTTCGATATTATCTTGGGTATGGATTGGCTTTCCCAGCTCATGCTATTCTTGATTGTTATGCTAAGACTGTGACTTTAGCAATGCCGGGTGTAGCGAGAGTTGAGTGGACGGGTGCTAGTGGTTCCTACCTTAGCAAAGTTATATCCTTCATTAGAGCTCAAAGGTTGGTTGATAGAGGGTGTTTTTCCTACTTGGTTTTCATTCAAGATACTAGTGTTGAGCCACCTCCCATGGATTATGTGCCCATGGTTTGAGAGTTTACAAATATTGTCACGCTTTGAGGCTACCCCCTTGACATAACATGGGACCCATGATCACGAATGACCCCAAGATAACCCTGAGTATGGCATATCCAGAACACACTGAATATATCTAAGTAAATAGGAACTAAGAGGAACTAAATAAATGAATATCTGAGGAGGAACAAGCCCAACTAGTCTGAATAGTAATATAAAAAAGAGTTTAGTGATAACTGAAACAACCACTTAAGAAATCAAGATGAATCTACTACTATGTCTGAAAAGCCTCTAACTGAATTGAGTTGATGGGACATGCCCTAGCTCACTCTAACAAAATTGAAAACTAAAAATAGAGACTGAAATGAAAGAATGTTTATCATCCCCTAAATATAAGAACTCACCACTGAAGCTGCTAAATGCGGATCGAGAATCGGTCTAAGCGTGATCCGGATGCTGAGTGTCTGAACCTACATCATGAAAGAATGTAGCGTAGATTATGCATCAGTACTTTGAATGTACCGAGCATGTAACACCCCGTAATTAGAAAGAACTAAAAAGAAGTTAAAAGGTGGAAATAGTCATTTTTTGGCAAGAATATAAAAATCTGGAAAAATTCGTTAAGTATGTTAAGTTGGATTTTTGGTTAACTTCAAACAACCATAACTCCTAGCTCAGGATGATTTAGGTGTGTTTCCAGATATCGTAGGAAAGATCATTGCATAATATTTCCAATGCCGTTGATTTTTTGCAATTCCAAGTTCGTATGAGTGAGATATGACCATTTGAAGTTGGGCTGTTCAAATAAGAAAAGTCTAAAACCGGATTTTGGAAGGGTATTTTAGTCTTTTCCTTACCCAACTATTTTAATCCATTTTTACGAGTTTAATTGGAATCAAATCAGAATTTGGTCAGTTTAGAAAAATTGGAAATCTACGCTAGGGTTTGGAGAAAGGAGAAAAGAGGAAAAAGAAGGAGAAAAGGCAAGATTCGTCAAGAACGTTCAAGTTTGATTGTGGATTTCGCCAAGGATTCAATCCTACGAGGTATGTGAGATCACGTAGTGTTGGGTTAGTTCACCCACGCGCCAAACATGTTTAATTCAGCATATTTACGTCCTAAAAAGATTGAAAATTTGATGGTCTTGAGTTGTATTCTTGAATAAGTTTCGTTCTTGAATTTGGGATGAGATTGAGGAGTTCTTGAGAGTTTAATGTTGATTATTAGAGTTGCTTTGAGTTAGATTCTTATGTATATATTTTGGGTACCTCAATCTAAAGAGATATTGAGAAAAATAATCGAAATTAATCGAATTAAGGTCAGAAAACAAGTTGAAAATTTTGTCAGACTCACTTGGGGAGGGTCTAGCGCGGCGCGCCCCATCTGCGCCAGAGAGGCTGGGGCGGCGCGCCAGGGATGTGCCCGAATCGTCGTTTTCCACCCATTTTTAGTCATTGAATTTGTTTAAGTCCTTCTTTAGTGTACTAACACTTCCTATTGATTCTAACTACTCTAAATGACTTCTAAACATCTAGAAATCATCCAAAAACATGAATCATAACCTTGAATCCATAAATTCAAATTCAAGAAAAGTTAAGAGCCAAGTCTAGGAAGTTCTTAGAGTCTTTCCAAGAAGTCTTTGCAAATGTTGTTAACTTTGTTTTAAAACTTAAAGTTAAAGTTGAGTAAAGAGTAAAGAGTAAAGAATGAAGTTCTTTTCTTCAAAGAGTATATGGGGTCTATGTAATCCCAAAGAGTTTAAAATGTTTTCACATTTAAACAAGAAAGGAAACCTTGATTTACAAAGAACCTTTGAGCTAGTTTTCAGAAAAGAGTAAATGCTTTCACAATTAAGCAAGAGGGGAAACTTTGATTTCCAAGGTAGCCTTTGAGCTAAATTTTTGAGCAATTATCTCAAATCATAGAAAGAAGTATATTTTTAAACATAAGAGCTAGTATAATATTTTGGGAGTAGTATTGAGCACTGATATGGGGGAGATTTCACACAACTCACAGCCCCCATAAACCATGTAGCCAGAAAAGGGTCATACTTTTTAGAGGATTCCTTAGTTCTTTTTAGCATAGACTAGTGGATCCACTTAGTAGTTCAGGTTCTATACCCTCGATAAGGTATAGGACGGCCCTGGCAGCGTGAGGCAAAATGTTGTATCATCACAATTGCTCTTAAGTAATAGTTGTCGGTTAGAGAAACTCCCACAGAAGTAATTGTATTCTTATATACACAGTTTAATTGTATTTTTACATACATCTCAGAGTTATACTTGTATCTTTGCATACATACAGAGTATTATTGTATTTCCAAAATACACAGAGTTCACATCCATTTTTTAAAAGCTTTTCTCTGCTTTATATTGAAATGAGTTCAGTTATGTTGATACTTGAGTTTGCCTTATTGGCTAGTTGAATGTTTTCTTTATAACATTCTAAGTTTTATATGAGTTATCTTTGTTAAGTTAAGTCTTACACTAAGTAAGTAAGCCAGGCCAAGGGTTCCCTCGGGGCCCGCAATGGTTCTCAAGTGCCAGTCCCGCCTAGGGTGTAGGCTCAGAGCGTGACAAATTTGGTATCAGAGTTCAAGAGTCCTAGGGAGTCTATGAAGCCGTGTCTGTAGAATCCTAGTTATCGGTGTGAAGCGCGCCACATCTAAAATTAGGAAGCTACAACACTTAGGAAATGTTCTCACTTCTTTCACGCTCACTTCATGCGTTAGAGTTTGATCTCTAAAAATTTTCTTCTAACTGATGTTTGCGCATGTCTTTCATATCATGCCTCCACGAAGAGCTGTCAGAGGTCGTCCTGCTAGGCGTAATGTTGAGGAGCAAGGGGTAGCTAATGCACCTGAAGTGCAACCCCAAGAAGAAGTTACTAATGATGAGTTCAGGGAAGCGATAAGGATGCTAAGTCAAGTTGTGACTAATCAGGTTGGAAAACAAAGAGGGGCTCGACAAGAAAAGGCTGAGGATGAACCCTTAAAGTTTCACCGGTTCAAGCACTACTGAGGATCCAGAGAACTTTATTGAGGAATTGCAAAAGGTATTTGATGTCTTGCACGTTGCTGATACTTAGAGAGTGGAACTAGTTGCATACCAAATAAAGGGTGTCGCTAGAATTTGGTTCAATCAATGGAAGAAGAACCGAGTTGAGGATGCACCACCTGCGAGTTGGGCTTATTTTGAGGAAGCCTTGGGGCATTTCTTTCCCCGAGAACTGAAAGAGGCTAAGGTACGAGAGTTCCTCACACTTAAGCAAGATTCTTTGAGGGTTCATGAGTATGAGTTGAAGTTCACCCAACTATCATGTTATAATCCGGAGAATGAGTCTGTTTGTTGATGGGTTGTCCCGTCTGTCAAGTAAAAAGGGCAGGGCAGCAATGCTAATTGGGGACATGGATATATCGAGGTTAATGGTATATGTGCAGTAGGTTAGGAACAGAAACTAAGGGATAGAGAAGAGTTTAAGAATAAGAGGGCTAAGACAGGGAACGAGTCCGGACAAATAAACAAGTACAGATCCCTCCCCAAGCCGTGCTTACACTTTTCATTGCACACGGCTTTCCCTATGTATACATCAGTTCCTTTCTTATAGAAATTTGAAAGACTTAAAAAAGTTGAATACTCAGTTGATTTACACCTTATTAGTATTACAATCAACATTTCAGAATAGTGAAAATTTGTTATCTCTTCGTCATTTATTTGTCATTTAGAAAATCTAAGAATGAATCATTGAGAATTCGCCAGATCATTGATACAAAAAATATCCAAATACCAAATCCAACTTCTATATACTCCCCACAAACTAGACGAAGCTCGTGAGAAGGTCAACGAAAGAACTTGTTCTTCCGACGTTAAAAATTCTTCCAATAATTCCGAGCCTGATCTTTTCAAAAAGATGTGTACAGTACTTTTGTTATTCTGAGCTAAAGTTCTAGCACAAAAAAGTTGAAGTATATACTTTATTCGATAAAGAATAATGCCAACCAGTCATCCTTCCAACAGAAATAGAAGGGACATGCTCCATCATTTGCTAGTGCACCTGCACCTAAGAATAAAAGTGAGTACTATAGTCAGAATTTCAGAGCCAAATCCGCCTATTCTAAGGGTAGTGTGGTGCAAAAGGGTAGTAAGCCTCCTGCTTTCGCTAAGTGTGGTAGGAACCACTCAGGTACATGTCGTGAGGGCTCCACTGGTTGCTTCAAGTGTGACAGAATGGTCATTTCATGCGAGAATGTCCAAAGAACAAGCAGGGTAATGGTAGTGGGGGCATAGAGCCCAATCTTCTTCAATTGATCCACCACACAAAGTAGAACCTAGAGGGGCTACTTCTGGTACTGGAGGAGGATCAAACCGCCAATATGCTATCACAAGTTTCCAAGAGCAAGAGGATTCACGAGATGTTATCACTGGTATGATCCAAGTGTTTAACTTTATTGTTTATGCTTTGCTAGATCCAGGAGCGAGTTGATCCTTCATAACTCCGTATGTTGCGATGTATTTTGATGTTATTCCTGAGCAACTTATTGAACCATTCAGTGTTTCTACACATATTGGTGAGTCTATTCTAGCAGAGAGAGTCTATCGTGATTGTCCCATTTCCGTCAATCACAAAAGTACCATGGCTGATTTAATTGAGTTAGACATGGTAGATTTTGATGTCATTCTTGGTATGGACTGGCTTCATGTTTGTTATGCCTCAGTTGACTTTAGAACTCGAGTTGTCAAGATTCAGTTTCCAAATAATCCAGTCTTAGAGAGGAAAAGTAGTTCAGCAGTGCCTAAGGGTCGTTTCATTTTGTACCTTAAGGCAATGAAGTTAGTTTCTAAGGGGTGTCTCTATCACTTGGCCCGAGTTAATGACTCTAGTGTTGAGATACCTCCTAGTCAGTCAATTCCAATAGTAAAAGAGTTTCCAGATGATCTTCTCGGAGTCCCTCCTTAGAGAGATAGACCTTCTTCTAGATACTCATCCTTTATCTATTCCACCATATAGGATTTCACCTGCCGAGTTGAAAGAGCTTAAAGAGTAGTTGAAATATCTCCTTGATAAAGGCTTTATTCGACCAAGTGTCTCACCTTGGGGAGCTCCGTTCTTATTTGTGAGAAATAAAGATAGTTCCCTTAGGATGTGTATAGATTACCGCCAGTTGAACAAGGTTACCATCAAGAATAAGTACCCTCTTCCGAGGACTAATGATCTTTTCGATCAACTTCAGGGTGCTACTTGTTTATCTAAGATAGACCTCACATCTGGCTACCATCAGTTAAGAGTAAGGGAATGTGATATTCCAAAGACAGCATTTAGGACCCGTTATAGTCATTATGAGTTTTTGGTCATGTCCTTTGGTTTGACCAATGTGCCTGCAGCATTCATGGACCTTATGAATAGAGTATTCAAACCTTATTTATATATGTTTGTCATCATCTTCATTGATGACATACTAATTTATTCAAGGAATGAAGAAGATCATGCTAGTAATCTCAGAATAGTTCTCAAGACTCTAAAAGATAGAGAGTTATATGCTAAGTTCTCAAAATGTGAGTTTTGGCTTAAGTCTGTGGCATTTTAGGCCACATTATGTCTGGAGAAGGAATTAAAATTGATACTCCAAAAATTGAGGCAGTACAGAATTGGCCTAGACCCACATCTTCAACTGATATTAGGAGTTTCTTGGGTTTGGCTGGTTATTATAGAAGGTTTGTAGAGGGGTTCTCATCAATTTCATCCCCTTTGACCAAGTTAACTCAGAAGACAGTGAAGTTTCTATGGTCTGAAGTTTGTGAGAAAAGCTTTCGAGAATTGAAAAAGAGGTTAACTACTGCCCAAGTTTTTACATAACCATAAGGTACGCAAGGCTTTGTTGTCTATTGTGATGCATCTAGAGTTGGTTTGGGATGTGTGTTAATGTAGAATGGCAAGGTTATAGCTTTTGCATCCAAACAGTTGAAGGTTCATGAGAGGAACTATCCAACCCATGATCTAGAGTTGGTTACTGTAGTGTTTGTTTTGAAAATATGGCGTCATTATTTGTATGGTGTTCATGTTGATGTATTCACTGATCACAAGAGCCTTCAGTATGTGTTTACTCAAAAAGAGCTTAATCTCAGACAAATGAGGTGGTTGAAATTACTCAAGGATTATGACATGAGTATTTTTTACCACACAGGTAAGGCTAATGTTGTTTTTTATGCCTTGAGCAGGTTGTCCATGGGTAGTACCGCCCACTTTGAGGAAGATAAGAAAGAACTAGCAAAGGATGTGCACCGACTTACACGCTTGGGAGTCCGATTAATGGATTCCACAGAAGGAGGAGTAGTGGTGATGAATGGGGCTGAATCATCATTAGTGTAAAGAGTAAAAGAGAAGCAGGATCAAGACCCAATTTTGCTTGAATTAAAGGCAAATGTTCATTTCAAAAGGTAATGGTATCTTTGCATACTACATAATATTGTTGTATTTCCAAAATACACAGAGTTGACATCCATGTTTTAAAAGTTTTTCTTTATATTGCACTTGTTTTAAACTGCTTTATATTGAAATGAGTTCAGTTATGTTGAGACTTGAGGTTTCCTTATTGGCTAGTTGAATGTTTTCTTTATAACATTCTAAGTTTTATATGAGTTATCTTTGTTAACTTAAGTCTTCTGCTGAGTAAATAAGTCAGGAAAAGTGTTCACTTGAGGCCAGCAATGGTTCTCGAGTGCCAGTCCCGCCCAGGGTGTAGGCTCGGGCATGATAGAGAATGCAGGATATAGATTTGATAAGCTGAACAAACGATAACTAAGTTGAACAATACATAACTAAGCAATGATGTAATCTGAAAAAAATATAGATACTGAAGTATAACTGAAAAACTAAACTGGATGCATTGACTAAGTACTAATCATGAAGATAACATATTGAACTGAATACTGAAGTAAATGCTGAAAACGTGGTCAATGTACTAAGAGTCTTGCTGTGGGAGCTACTATTAACCGACATAAACTGCGTGAGCTAAATGTGAAGTCTGATGTATATGCCCCATCGAGAGGACCCAATATACCATGCCAAAGATATAGAGGCATGACTATGGCGTGATTACTAAAACTTATTCCCAACTGAGGGGACTTATACACCTACGTTAGCACATAGTTTTAGGACAATGAGGGTACGTTGAACCCTAGTCCAACTCGGTGTTAGGTCTAATCCCAACTAAATATGTATATAAATCAAATGCAACTGAAATACTGAATAGCTCAAAATTGACATGCTAACTGAGAATGCAACATTTTTATATATTAATGTGACATTTGAATCTGAAGTATGATGTTTCTGTCTAACTGACCTAGAAAGTATAATTCGTGAACTAAGAGAATTTATACAAACTAGGGTTCTAAGTTTTATACCAGGAACTATGCAATGTTCCCAAGAAAATACGTTATTTAAACTATGGATACTATAGCAACTGAAATAATTCTACATGATTTTACAAACCCTATGTTTAAACAAGCTATGTAGAATTAAGGAACTGATTTATTTCTAAGGACTTAGTGGATGAAAGGATCCCACTAGTGAAATCCCATATACGTGGTGACGAAAACTACAAATAAATCCTTTTGAATTTGGGGTTGAACTTGAAGAAGACCTCTGTTTGTTCTTGGGAAAGCTATCACCTATTTTCTCTTCTTTTTCGTTCTAAGTTTGATCAGTTTAGGAGAATGGGGGTTCTAGGTAGGTTCTGACTAGATTATTAGGTAACAAACGATGTTGTTTAGGGGCCTAAAACATAGGAGAAAAGACCAAATTGACCCTGACTTCAAAGCTTAAGAAGGCCATTGACGGTGGAAGTGGAAGACCGTCGTTTGAACCATGGACCGTCATCTTAGGACGTGGTTTGTTTCTCTGCTCGACAGGGCTTCACTAAAACAAGCATAACTTTTTACTCAAAGCTTGGATTTTTGCAAACTTGGTGGCGTTGGAAAGAGGGTTCAATTATATTTAATTTGATAGGTCATGGCTCACCTAATGCATTTTATGCTAAAAGATATGATCGTTTGAAGTTGACCCTAAGGTCATTTGGCTCTAAATAGTTGTTGACCCTCACCTACGGTTGTAGGTTCAACTACAGATCGTACTGGTTGGCAATGGTTGGGATTAGAGAGTCCTAGGTCTAGAAACCAACGACGTGACCCCTACCTACGGTCCGTGGTCTAGCACACGGTCCGTTGGTGTCTTCCATTGGTCCTGACACCAGATCCTGGAAATCTACATTTTTTTCATCTTATCGAATCTAAGGTGTTACAAATATGTTTTCTATTGATCTTCCACGTGTTTCTCCGGATAGGGTTATTGATTTTTCTATTGACTTGGAGCCAAGAACTAAGCCCATCTATATTCCTCCTTATCGGATGGCTCCAGTTGAGTTAAAGGAATTGAAGGATCAGTTGCAAAACTTGTTAAGTAAGGGGTTCATTCACCATAGTGTTTCTCTGTAGGGTGATTCAGTGTTGTTTGTGAGGAAGAAAGATGAATCTATAAGGATGTGTATTGATTATCGATAGTTGAACAAGGTGGCCGTAAAGAACAAATATCATTTTCCTCGTATTAACAATTTGTTTGATCAACTTCCGGGTGCATCTCTGTTTTCTAAGATTGACTTGAGGACTGATTATCACCATCTAACGATTAGGGCATCGGATATTCCTAAGATAGCTTTAGGACTCGTTATGGGAACTATGAGTTTCTGGTGTGGTCTTTTGATTTGACTAATTCCCATACAGTGTTCATTGAGTTGATGAATGAAGTGTTCTGACCGTATCTAGATTCCTTTGTGATAGCGTTCATTGACAACATCTTGGTGTACTTCAAGAATGAGGAGGATCACGATAGGCATTTGAGGATTGTACTCCAGAGATTGAGGGTAGAGAAGTTTTATGCCAAGTTCTCGAAGTGCAAGTTTTAGCTTGATTCTATGGAATTTTTGGGACATATGGTTTCCAAGGAGGGTATTCAGGTAGATCCAACCAAGATTAAAGAAATAAGTTGTTGTACCAGACCTACGTTGGTTACTGAGATCTGGAGTTTAGTGGGACTTGCGGGCTATTACCGGTGATTTGTACATAGCTTCTCAACCATTGCATCTCCTTTGACTAGATTGACTTTGCAGAGTGTGAGTTTCCAATTATCAGATGAGTGTGAGGAGAGCTTTCAAAAGCTTAGGACCTTATTGACTTCGGCTTATATTTTGACTTTACTCGAGGAGGGTGTGAACTTCACTATTTATTGTGATGCTTATGTAGTTGGGTTAGGTGGTGTTTTGAAGCAGAAGGGTAAGGTGATTTACTATGCTTCTAGGCAATTGAAGACCCATGATAGGAACTACCCTACCCATGATTTAGACTTGGTACCCGTAGTGTTTGTGCTTAAGCTATGATGTGATTATTTGTATGGAGTTCATTGTGAGGTTTTCACATATCATCAAAGTCTTCAATACATTTTCAGCTAGAGAGATCTGAATTTAAGGCAGCACAGATGGCTTGAGCTACTGAAGAACAGATTGGTTGATTTCTTTTATTGAGGCACATTCTTCTTTAGATGAGCAGATTCATGAGCACCAATTTGACAATGACACTCCTTCGAGACATGGTGATGAGAGGGGAATCCAAGGAGGTTGTGCTGGATTCGATGGTGTCTTGTGGATTAGAGGCCGGATTTGTGTGCCCAATGTGGGTTAGTTGGTTAGAGTGGTTCTTGATGAGGCCCATTGTTCCTGATATTCAATTCATCCGGGTGCGACGAAGATGTATCATGACCTGACCTAGAACTATAGGTGGTATACTATGAAGAGGGATATTATAGATTTTGTTACGAGGTGTTTGACTTGTCAACATGTCAAGTGTGTGCACCAGTGGCCTGGAGGTATATCTCATAGGATGCCTATTCTTACTTGGTAGTAGGAGCGGATTACCATGGACTTCATTATGGGACTACCTACTATTGTGGGTGGTTATGACTCCATTTGGGTGGTTGTTGATAGATTGACCAAGTCCGCCTATTTCATCCCAGTTCGGTTGAAGTATACAACAGAGAAGTTGGCCGAGCTTTATATCAGTCAAATTGTGTGATTACGTGGAGTCCCATTTTCTATTGTCTTTGATCGAGGTTCCTTGTTCACTTCTCCTTTCTGGAAGGCATTGTATTATGGTTTTGGTACTCGGTTAGATATGAGTACATATTTTCATCCTCAGATAGATGGTCCGTCCAAGCGGATGATTCAAGTGTTGGAGGACATGCTTCGAGCTTGCGTGATTGATTTTGGTTCTAGATGGGATAAACATTTGCCCTTAGCAGAGTTTACCTATAACAATAGTTATCACTCCAGTATGCAGATAGCCTCTTTTGAGGCGTTGTATGGCAGAAGGTGTAGATCTCTAATTGGGTAGTTTGATTCAGTTGAGATGGACTTATTAGACACAAACTTGCTTAGAGATGTTATGGAGCAGGTTTGTATGATCAAGGGTAGACTATTGACAGCCCAGAGTCGACAGAAGAATTATGCGCATCGCAGAGTTCGAGCCATAGTATTCATGGAGGGTGATCATATTTGGCTCCGAATGTCACTTATGAAGGGTGTGATAAAGAAGGGAAAGCTTAGCCCTAGATTCATTAGATCCTTTGAGATTTAAAGTTGTGTGGGAGAGGTGGCCTATAAGTTCGCCTTGCCACCTACTTTGTCAGTTGTGCATCATGTATTTCATGTTTCCATGTTTCGGAAGTACGCGTGTCGGATGAGTACCATGTACTTTCCCTTAATTCAGTTGAGTTGGATCCAGACTTCCCTTTTGAGAAGGAGCCTACATCCATTTAAGATAAGAAGGTCTCGAAGCTTAGGACCAAGGAGATTGCTTCAGTGAAGGTATAGTGGAAACATCATTCATTCGGTAAGGTGACTTGGGAGATAGAATCAGATATGCGTTCCAAATATCCCCAGCTATTCGAAGCTTCATGTACTTTCTTTTGCTTTATGTTCGAGGAGGAACATGATTTTTAGTGGTGGTTAATGTAATTACCCAGTTGTTCATTTTTGGAAAGTTTCATGAATTTACCATTTTTCCCCTCCCATTATCAACCCCAAGTCATTTATTGATTGAGGTTGAAAGGTTGGTTTTGAACTTTGAGTTTCAAGTTGAGAATTTGGTTAGTTTGTGAAAGGTTAAGTTGTTAAAAAAAGTAGTTTTGAGGGTCTTTTAGAGTTTCAAATGTCACAATAGAATTTCATTGATTCCAAAACTCATGAAAATTAAAATATGGTTTGTGAGAGTTTTTGGTTTTAGATTCTAAGTCTTTTTGAGGATTTAGGTCCTAAGTTGTGAAATTGTGGAATTTTAGCCTTTGGGTTGACTTTGGTCAATATGCGGTGTTTGGATGCTCGGATCAAAATTCTAAGAGTTCCATTGGATTTGGGGGATGATTTTAGGCCTAGGTGTGGTCTTGGTTGAATTTTGAGAGGTCCCGACCTTGTTTTAGCCTTTTTAGGCTTTGAGTTAGTTTCTTGTGATTTTGACGGTTGTCGGGTCAATGAGACCTCGGATTCATGTTTTTATGGTTCCATAGAATCTTGAAGGTCTAGTATAATGTATTTCTTATGTGGTTTGTGCTTACGGGGTTCCGAATGAATCCCAAGGGTCCTTTCAATGATTTTTAGTTGGCTAGTTTTTCTCTGTTCTGGTGTAACCCTCCGCGTTCATGGAGCTCTTGGTGTGTTTGTGAAGGGAAGGAGGTGAGAGCCCCACGTTCGTTGGAATCTCCACTGCGTTCGTGGGAGGTCAAAGGGTTGACCTCCGCATCTCCACATTCGTGGGAGACCTGCCACATTCTCGGAGGTCCAGGTCACTTAAAAGCCACGTTTGCGGGCAGGGGGCACCGTTCGCAAAGGACCCCTAGTTGTGTTAAACCCTATTTCGGGGTTTCTTTCCCATTTTTCATTTTTGGAGCTTTGAGAACTTGGTAGAGGTTATTTGAAGTGTAATTTTCAAGATAAAATTGTTGGGTAACATTTTTTAACTCTAACTATGTGATTACCCATTATTATTATTGAATTTATGAGTTTAATCAAGATTTTGGGTTGATAAATTGGGAGTTCTTCATGAACTTGAGTTTTGAAGTAAAAGTGAGTTTATGAACTGGTTTTAAGTGCATTTTTGAAATGTTTTTTCCCTAATGAGTTTCTGAATCCTTGAGTAATGATTTAAAGTATTAAATTTTGGATTCAAACTTTAATTTTAGAATGGGGTTTTGAGTTGATTGACCCACCTTTCAAGAGGATGATGTGGACATTGTTGTTTTCAAAAATTTATTGTGAATACTTGCTTGTGCATAGATTGTGTGGCTTAGAGAGTAGTTCGGAAGGTAAAGACTCAATTATTGGAGTGATTGTTGATTGATTTAAGGCAAGTGGCTTCCAAAACCTTGTGATCTAGTTGAATTCGTACGCTTCCTTTGTTGCTTGTATGTTTACAGTAATGGGAATGAGGTTAAGGTTTAAATTGTTCACTTGTTAAGTCTAAATGAACAAAAAGGGGTTGAAATGAAAAAAGGCTATATGTGGAACTTGATGATGTGTTTCTCCTTAATGTAACCCTTATTGATTGATTGATGATATGCTTGAAAGCATGATTGTGGACTTGAATTGTGTAATCGTTGTCTCTTCTATGTGATGTGATAGTGTTTGCGTGCATTAATCATTAGACAACGTGACAAGACATGTGATGATAATGAGGCCGAGGTCTTTGCCGGCGAGAGTGTGATTTAGCCGAGGTCATTACCGACAAGTGTTAATATGCCGAGGTCATATTTGGCAATGGTTATAAAGACGATGGGAAATGGTTCCGGCAAGAGAATGATTATTGTGACTTGAGGAATTTAATGCTTATGGGGGACTTGCTTGATTCTTGAGATTGATGTACTTGGTGCGTGTGACTGAACTACTTGATTTTGAGGTTGACTTATTTGATTTATTTAATTGTCGAATTATGGTTATTGAACTATGAATATTGGGACTGTGAGCCGTATATTGTAGAATTTTTAGGTTGGGCTGATTTATGTGTAGGTTGGAGTTTGAAGAGGTTCGGTTGAAGAGCCAGGGTATTCGTTTTCTTGCTAGTTGCTTTTTTTAGTAGGTTGCTTGTTGGGTAACATGTTGTTGGTACTCACCCCTTGATTCTACACTTATGTAGGTTCCAAGCCTAGACCCGCGTGATCTCTTTCTCTCTCGATCTCGAGGCTTGTCAAAGACTTGAAGAGGTAGTTGTTTGTCATTCAGAGGGCCTTCTTTTCCCTTTTCTTACACTTTGTTCTATTTGAGAAACAAATATTGAGACTTCTATTAATTTCTTAATTTTGTAGTTATGTATGTAGTGGCTTGTGCGTATGAAAACCAGATTTTTGGGGGTTGTATTGAAGAATAAGTTTTCCATTTTATCGTGTTCTTATTTTTGTCGTTATTCATTTTTTCTTTCTTGACAATTGGATTGAGGTTGACTTGTCTTGGTGGGAATAGACAAGTGACATCACGTCCATTTTTGAGTCTTGACAATACACCCCCCTCAAACTGATCCAATAATTCCTTAAGTTATGTCAGGGCCATTTTGTAAGGAGGAATAGAGATAGACTGCGTATCTGGGAGAAGGTCAATATTGATGTCTATTTCCCTTTCCAGAGGAATGTCGGGAAGATTATCAGGAAAAACTTCCAGAAACTCATTTACTATTAGAACAGACTCAAAAGTAGGGGTTTGGGAATCCATATCCCTAACCCGAACAAGAAGATAAATGCAACCCTTAGAAATTATATTTTAAGCTTTTAAGCAAGATATAAACTTATCCTTTATAGAATAATTTCCGCCTTCCCATGATATGATAGGTTCGTTCGGAACCTTTAATGTAACCAATCGGGTCTTAAAATCTATGGAAGAATAACATACATGAAGTCAATCTATCCCAAGAATAAAATCAAAATCTAACCTATCAAGCTCTACAAGATCAACATGAGTGACTCTATGGGAAACAGAAATATGGCAATTTCTATAAACTCTTTTAGGAATAATAGAATCACCAACGGGAGTATAGATAGAAAATGGATTAGAAATGATTTCAGGACCAACATGGAATCCTATGGCAACATAAAGGGTAACAAATGAAGAATTATCACCAGATTAAGCAAAAAATACATATCAAAATGAAAGACTTTCAACATATAGGTCACAACATTCAGAGAACCCTCATGATCATGCCGAATTTGAAGTGTATAGAACCTATTCTGACCAAGAGCACCCGAACCAGAATCACTAGGATGAGCTTGCCTACCATACCTTCCCTTAGTAGAAAGCATCAGAAAATCTCTCATCTTGTGACCACTCTTCTCACAACTAAAGATACATTTGTACCAGCTAAGCACTTTCCCGAGCGACTCTGCCACACCTTTGGCATGTGGGGATAAAAGATCCATTACCACCACTTCCTTGAGACTTGGGGTTAGACACACTAACCTTACTTAATTTATGATACAGATCATTAGAAGAACCTTGACATAAAACTTTTGTCGTAATTGAAGATGACCCTGTCCACCGAACCTAGAATTAGAAAAGTCATCATCATTGGTCCTTGCCCTGTTTGACTTCCTAGACTTCTCCTTTAGCTTTTTATATTCAATATTTTGGGTGTGCGTCATCAAACAAGAGAGATATACATCTCCTTAATCAACACGGCAGTATGATACTCTTTGACCACCATTTCGGACACACCCGACACAAACTTACTCATCCTAGTCGGAGCATACTTAGCCAATTGAGTGAAATTCAAAGCATACTCTTTCAGATTCATGTTCCCTTGATTAAGGTTAATGAACTCAATAACCTTTGATTCCCTCATCTCAAGGGGAAATAATTGATCGAGAAACGCTCCTTTGAATTTCTCCCAATTAAGAGGACCCACATCAATAACCCTTTATCCCTTCCATTGGTTGAACCAAACTTGAGCAACACCCTTAAGTTGATAAGAAACCAATTTCTCCTTTTCTACCATTGACACTCCCATAATCTCCACTATCTTATACACCTCATTAATGAACTCTTGAGGATCCTAATCAACTTTTGACCCATAAAATTCTGGAGGGTTAATCCTAGTGAATTCTCTTATCCTTGTTGCCGCCTTACCCACATTTGGTTTCACCGGCGCAATGACTTATCTATTAGCTTGGTCAGTCATAGATTAAGCTAAGACTTGGAGAGAGGCTTAGAATTTGGCATGATTCACTTGTTCGGCCAAGGGATCAACCAGATCAGGGCTTAAGGAATCTTAGGCTCCACATTCTCACCCGCATTCCTTCTCACATAAGCTCTTCGGGTAGCCATATCCTGAAAAGAATCGAATAACAGTTAGGAGAAGGACCTTTACATAGATGAACTCTATGGAACAAATTTAGAGTAGTGAAATGGGTGAAGTTTCCTAAACTCCTTGTAACCTTATCTATACTACCTTAAAAATATGAACTCCTAAATTGAATGTTAAATTACTATAATACCCCTAATTAAAAAATACTTAATTTAATTATTTGTATTATATTAAAAGTAGATATCTTTTCATATTAAAGAGTTGTGACTTTTCCAAAGGGCTGTGAAGTTTTTGATGGGTTTTGATATTTTCGATGAGTTGTGACTTTTCTGAAGGATTGTGACTTTTTCAAAGGGTTGTGACTTTTCCAAAGGATTGTGACTATTCCGATGATTTGTGACCTTTGCAAAAGGTTGTGACTTTTCCGATGAGCAGTGACTCTTTTGAAAGGTTGTAACTTTTCTGATAAGGCACAATTAATACCTATTCATACTACTATTTGTTAACTTTAAATAGAGGGGCTTCCTCACACTTTTAAACTACGATTTTCTTAAAGTTTTATACTCTTTCTTCTTCTTATAAAATCTCAAGGTTATTTGCAACAGTTGATTAAGTTCAAAGTTCAACAAAATATGAGGTACCACATAAGAAAGAGTTGGTGAAAAAATTGTAGCAAATCATTCATACATTCACACTCGTATTTTTTCTTACGCTCTCGTGAGTTAACAGTGAAGAAAAGTTGTGGGAAAGACAATAACAATAAACAAATATGAAAAAAGTAACATGATTTGGGTAAGATATTTCTTGTTCATTTTTTTTAATTATTTTTTTACCCTCAAATGAAGGAGTTCCTTTCTAATTTTTCTAAAACAACGGGCATCAATGTAGTCTATTCAATCATTAGTTTTGATGTTAATTTCACTATTTCAAAAATAGATTTTCACTTTTACTTATAATATGATAAGAGGGTCATGATAATAATTATTTTTTAATAGATATGTAAGTAAAAATGAACGGATAAAGAAAAGTCGTGGTGGAAAGAAATTTTAATCAAATGGAACACTATAGTGAATATAGCATGATCATATATTTTCGTCTTCCTTCTTCATTGGCTATGTATCGTTCCATATATATATTTTTTAATATGGAGTATGGAATTTTTGAAGTATGAATTTTCTGTTATTTTGTGTTCATTTTAATTTTAGAAAATGGTATGTCACAAGATATACTCCTTGCTAGCTATATACAATAGATAAGAAAATAGTGACTGATCATAAAATAATCTTAAATCAAATTAAAGATTCTATAAATAATACTTTAAATTTTATTCATATATTAATTTTTATTATTTAAAAAATTTAATATTTTATATCACGATACAACTTCTATAAGATACTAGAAACTTTCATTAGGCAACAAGTAAAAGATAGATTGTGTATAACGATAAAATATTGAAATATTTATGGTAATTCTTATTAGTGTCATTCACATACTAAATTTCAAGTATGAATATTTAAGAGAAAAATTATACTGAAATGGTGTCCATAATTTAGGTTCATAACCTCAAGAGGAAAGACTATTGGTAGTGAAGTAAAAAATACTACTACTAAAGAAATGTCACTTTCTCCCCATATTTAAACTTTGAATGTATTTTGAAATGTTTCAATGATATCTCGTCATTTTGATCTCAAAATACAAGTAACTCTATGACAATTTGTATTAATCATTTAAAAGAACTTGTCCTATATTCTTTAAACTATAAATATTTACTAAAAAAATTAATTTAGTATTATTAATTCTATTTTACAACATCGTATACTATATATACATATACACGTGCAACGCACGTGCCGTGAAACTAGTATTAATAAATGTGGCATGCTTCCCATACAAACAAGACTCTACTTGATGCGACTTGTCAGACATCCTAGGACCTTTACTAAACCATTTTCTTTGAATACCAAGTTTGTCACGATCCAAAGTATATCATAGACATGACATGGTGTATAAGACCTCGAGAGGCCCTACACAAGCCACTTGATATACATTAAACACAATACAATATACAAAAAAAAGTTTAAGTAGTAACTCATATCATAAAAGAGAATTTGAACATAAGAGGGGAATCAATACTATGTCTTGACAAGACCTTCTAAACCAACATAAGAGTGGTTTGTATGTAACCCATACACCATGTACAAAGTCTCAAGAAAAGCAATAAAAGTCTTCATGGACTTCTTCTCGAATTTAGAGGACTCACCAATCCAATAGTAAAGTAGCAATCCAAGCTAGCCATGAGCGAAAGGAGAAGCGTTAGATCCTATATTATAAAACAATATAGGTACACATATGCATTAGTATATGAAATGTACTAAGTATGGAGAAATGTATAAAATAAATAAACATGGGCATATGAGGATTTTAACATGATATGCATGACCAAGCTAAAACATGAGTAAATTTTCGTACAGAATCATAAGTCATGAGCAAGGTCAATGCATTTTTAAAACATAATGAAAGCTTTCATAAAACTTTTGAAGGTAATATGGAATTCGATGTAACCCATACATCGAAAAGGGGATTCTACTTGCCAAGATAGTCTCCATAACATTCATTCATATGATATTTATGAATCCACTATCTAGGTAATTTAACACAATCCTACGGGGGCATGGAATTTGGGACAATGAGATTGCTTCTAGAGATTTGACCTCTACTAACGGGAGAGCCTCCATCTGAAAGTCCTCTCGATGCTAAGTAAAATTCCAACAGAATTAGTCATAATCATTTTCATATTATCATACTTTGAAAGACACAATTAAACTATCAATCCAATCATTAGTCATCATAGAGTAGCTCTTAAAATTCATGATTCATACATGTGTGAGAAAATCATTCACAATTGATTTCAGAATTTGTGAGAAAACCTTTCACAATTAATTGATACCTATCTCATAAGCGTCCTTAGTTCATAAACATCATTTTCCTAAAATATGCATAACTTTCTAAAATCATACTTTCATAAATTCATCAATATAATCAAGTAAAAAGCATGGGTCTATAGGAAATCAATTAGAAATCATGTAGTTTAATCAAATCATGAAATAAGATTGGAATTGAACAATGTAATTATAATCAAACAAGACCCATGGAGATTGCATGAAATCCTAATCAAATAAGGTGAAATTGACTTTGGAGACTAAGATTTATTTTTGGACACAATGAATGAATGAAATCCATTGTTTAATTCTCACATACTTTGATAATCAAAGCCTAGAAAAACAAGAGTGAAGGGAAGACTTGAAGCTTGAAACCCTAGATTTTCTTCCTTGAGCTTGAGAGAGAAATGGAGAGGATGAACTTGGATGTGAATTGGGGATTTGAGAGAATGTAAGGGTTTGGGTAGTTTTAGGAATTGAAAGGTAGTTACAGTACTTAGAAATAGGGTCAAAACAAAATAGCATAGGTATTAAATGCATAGTAAAAGACCTAAATACCCTTAAGAAATAACTACCAAAGTGACCTACGGTCCGTAGAACTTTCTACAACATGTACTGGTCAACCATAGAGTCACTTATTGGGGCCTAAAATCCATCCAACGTCCACGAGACCTTCCAATGGCCTATCAACCTTTCTATGGCTCATAAAGCCCACTCGTAGGTAGTGGCAGAGAAAGAAATTTCACCAAGGGTGTTCAACCTTTAAAGAGTTGATACAAAATATTTAGCAAAGTGGGTACACAAAATATTTTTTAAACCGATCAGTAGGTGCACAAAAATTAAAATTTATGTGGTTTTTTATTTAAAAAGATATTTGTATTTAAAAATACAACTAGTGGGGATTGAACCCCAGATATCCATGAGGTAAATGAGTGTGCCTACCGCTATACTATCAACCTTTGTTGTGTGAAAAGTGTTCAATTTATAATATATTCAGATATTAGACTATATTTTGCCTATATACCCGATATAATTGACCGACGAAGGGTGTTTATCTGACCACCCTTACTAGGCTGTAGCTCTGCCCCTGCTAGTAGGACCAAAGTTCAACCCTAAAATTTCACTAAGTCTGGAAGTCTTCCACGAAAGCCATCTACTACCCGTAGAACCAATTACGACCCATCATGTTCACTAATACGTCAATTTACTGGAACTTGAAAATTCTAAAACTCAACCATGATCCTACGTGTCACGCCCTGAGCTACCCCCGAGACGCGGACACGGGACCTAGGACCACAAGTTATCCCAAGCTAACCCTGTTGGCATGATCATGATCATACTAAAGATACACTGCACAATAGAAACTCTGCGGAAGCTATAATCATAAATAAATCTGAAATGATGGGGAATACCCATATACTATAACTGAGATATATGAAAATTAATGAGTTTAATACAAGGAATATATTAACTCAATACTAAGATGAATCTATCTATGTCTGAAAATAGCCTCTAACTGACTAGAAATGTTGGGACAGACCCCAGCTAAGTCTAGCAAAACTGCAACTAAAGGACTAAAAATACTGAAAAGAAACTCATGACTATTGTCCTCAAAGAATGAGGATTCACCACTAATTCTGCTGAACTGGAGATTGGAAACCGATCTAAG